>JAJEKB010020047.1:239599-337499 GCA_022393335.1 Macrotrachela quadricornifera
AATTTCAGTATAAATAAATATTTTAAATAAAATTGAAACAGCAATTAATGAAATATTTATTGGTAAAAAATAACTATTTGATGATGATGATGTTAAACATGGAGATCCAATTTGTCCAATAAGTGCAAGAAAACTAATTATTATAATAGTTGTTGCAAATAATGTTGAACATATATGTATAATAAAAGTTATAAAACAATAAAAACTATTTCGTTTTGAAATTAATATCCAAATACTAATTGGTGATAATAATAGAAATGGAAATGACCAAAAACCAACACCAATACGAAATGCACATGTTTCAGTAATTGTTAATGTTATTTGTAAACCTAATATAGCCAAAACACATGCTAATTGAATAAGTGAACATGAAAAATGAATCAGAACATAAAGAATTGATCGAAATTGATTGTTAATCGATATATTATCCATTTTTATTAATCAAATATATTTAAAGAAAAAAAAAAGAAAAAGAAAAGAACTGTTCAACTTGTCAATATGTTCCTTATTATTAAAAAGGTCATCATCACGACAACGACACCAACAAATTTTCACTTTTTTTTCTTTTCTTTTCTTTTCCTCCTTTTATGCTCATATAAAGTGCGTCATGAGACATGAATGGAACAGAACTTACCAAGAAGTCAGTACCGCTTTAATAATAACAACAAAAAAAAATCATAGACAACGCGTTAGAAAAGGAAGAAAAAAAAGTCAACTACTTCAATTTTACACTCATAGTACTATTCACACAGAAGATTATTAGAGAGAAAAAAAAAGAAAATATAAAATATTTATTTTTATTTTCCTACTTATCCTTTTATTAATCACAAAATATAAAATAATCAATAGAGAGAAAAAGATATTGAAATATAATAAAACAAAAATATCTGACAAAATTTAACCTCTATAAATCATTATTATTTTCAATTAAATAATCATCTACAGGGAGGCATTTTCCCATTTTAATTGAATCTAAATAACAAAAAAAGCAAAAATCAATATTAAATAAAAAAAAATAATATTAGTGAAACCTATAACCCATTGTTCATTAACTTGAGGATAAATAATAACTTGAAGTACTTTTGATGATTGTCCAATAATAATATTTGCACGATCACGACTAATTGTAATCTTTAGAAAAAAAAAGATTTAAAAAAGATTTTTTTTTCGATATATTGAAAATTTACATTTCCACCTAATAATGTAATTAATTTAAGTAATAATTGTCGTTGTTGAACAATAGATGTTAAATAAATTAAACCACATTTATTAAATAAATTCATTGATTTTCTTTTTTGATGAAATTTTCGATAAATATTTAATGATGGATTGGAATTAAAGAAATTTTTTACTTGAAATTTATTAATACGTAACCATTCTCCAATACGTGATGAACATTTTAACCATTCAAATGTTACTATATGACTAAAAATTCAAGATACACATTATTTTATATAAAAATATTCTTAGGATATTTTAACTAACCATCGATAGATAAGTGCAAGAATAAGTTCAAGTGTTATTGTCATATGTGGATTATCTTTAGGTAAAATAACATGTGTCGTTGTAATATCAATTATATCAGATGTAAAACAGTTACCCATACGACGAGTTAATCGTTTTGCTTCTTCAATTTGTCTGAAAAACAAAAATTCAAAAAAAAAAGCTTTTTTTGTTATTAAAATACAAACATTGGTGTAAAATCATAAAAAGCAAATGAATAATTTGCTGGTACATTTGGTAAATCTTTAATTGATGAAAATCTATTATTTAATTTTGTATCAATTAATTGTTCAGGATGTTTAGCTTGAATACTTTGTGAAAGTACCATAAGAGGTGGTGGTCGTACAAAGTATCGATCTTCATCATCATCATCATCATCAATACATATTTCATATAAAATTGGAGAATTTATTTGATTATTTATTTCATTTAAAGGTATAGAATCAGTTACTGATGAATAATCTATTCGTTGTTTTGTATTATTTTTAATAGTTGTTATTAAATTTTCATTTGTTTTATGATTAATAAATATATTTGAAGATAATCTCGGAAATAATATTGGAGATGGTATTGGTGTCGATTGAGGACGACTAAGTAATGCTGAATATTGTGGTTGACTATCATAATCAATTGATGTTGAAGGAGAAACAATAATTGGATTAGATGGACTTGGACCACGACGAATAGGCTAACAAAATGAAAAATCATAAGAATCCATCGAAAAATAGTGTTGAATAACTCTTAAATAGTTCAAATGATTAATATATTATATTATGAGATATTCTTTAATGAATATCTATACCTACAAAATAATACTAGAAGATCTTCTGAAATCTCAGAAAATACACTCAATAACGCTGATTACATTTGTAAACATGATCCATTATGGACTCTTTTGCTTTTTGCAATACCTACTTCAGTTAAAAAACACCAGCATACTAAATAATGATTGTGCGCCTTCCAATGAAATCAATCAAGGTACAATTTATTCATAAAATCCATGAAGAAGATTTATAAAATCAAATTAAAATCGTATACTGCTCATATCCATATTAGAGAACATCAACAATTAGAAGAATTTGCTTTTTCGAACAAAGCCGATTCTCATTCAAATGAATTATCGATAGTATAAAACGAAAGACCAATATATATACAATAAAACCTCTCTTGTAATCTTTCAATTGTTTCAACTTCACATACTCATATTCCCAATATTGAATCGTCATTAGATAGCATTTAGACCAGATTCTTATTGTGCTCAAAACAATTCTTTAATTCATTAATGCTCTTAGATATCGAGAAAAATACCTATTTCTTCAGCAAAAAGAACAAATTTGACTTTTAGGAAGATTTAATTTTTCCATAATGAACAATAGATTTACGTATTCAAGATAATCATATATCAACAAAAAAATTTTATTTTTAAATTTACATTAGTAAAATGAATAATTGGTGATGATTGTGATTGTGATGGAATATTCATTATTATTACTAATTCTAATTTATCTAAAAGTGAATAATAATGAAAAATCATTTTTATTAATGAAATTAATTAAAATAGATATTTAAATAACATTTAATGACAATTTGATCTTATTCATATCCTATCTATTTATTTTTTTTAATAAAAAAATTATTTTAAAATTAGAAAAATAAAAACGAAAATTATCATAACTTATAAATTCTGTTTTTTATAATCATTGGTTGATCATTTAAACCATTGAATAAATGGATTATACCCTCTAAAATTTGACTGTATTGGTTGCTAACGATCGATGATTTGTTTTTACCTATAATATTTAATAATTATTTTTTTAAAATATTAATATGACTTATAATAATAATAATAATAATAATAATTTTTTACATAATTTTGTTGAATTAGCAATTGATGGTTTTTTATTTCGTGGTATAACACCATTTCAACATTATTACTATTTTTCAAAATCATTTCCTCATGTATTGACACATTTATCAAATTCGAAAAAAATAAAATCAAAACAATCTTGTACTCTTCAACAACAACCAATAAAAACTATTTCTCTATTTAATTTATCATCTTCTTCAAATTCTAATATATTATCTGAACAAAAAACTCGTTCAAAATCTACAGAAAATATTCAAACATTAATAAATGATCAATATTTAACTAAGAATTCAACAATTTTAAAAGATACATTAAAATCAAATCAAGATGAATTAAAACGTCTTGAAATAGAAGTAAATTATATTAATGAATATATGAAAAAACATCGTTTAAAACATAATCGTCCTGATGATCTTTCAAAAATGACAGTTAAACAAATATTTGATGAAAAAACTGCTATGCAACATCAATTATTAAAATTTGAAAATAAATATTCAAAACCAACACTAAATGAACAAAAAAAAATTATGAAACCTATTTATGATTATTATAGACAATTAAAAAGACTTGTAGAAAATAATAATAAATTTTAATTTATCTATTTATTTGTTTGTTTTTTTATATATGTTTAAATGAATATTTTTTCAATCAGATTAATAAATCACAGTATTTTCAAATAAAATTAATTTACTTTGAACAAGGTAATCGTAGTAAATGACTGATATGTACTGTCATGTGTCATTTGTGGTGTTTAATAATATTAATAAAAAATCTTCCAATGATAATCTAAAATAGAAATAGAATTTTTTCGATACGAATCAAAAGATGTCACCATCAAACATTTATATTCTCGATTGAAATTGTTAGATAAAAAAAAACACGTAAAAAAGAATTTTTTTGCTGATGATTTCATAATGAATATTAACATTAAGAATAAATTCTTTTCTATTGTTTTCTCTTTTATCAAAACAGATGTTAGTTAATTAATCTTTTTTTTTCTCTTTTTTCTATGAGAAATAATACCAGAAGATATTATCTTCCTTTTTCTGATCGTATTCTTTTGCTTCTTTCCTTTTATCTTCTTTGTTTATGATTTATCATATTCTGACAATGTTAAAGCATAAGGTTAGTACCATTTTTTATTGAAAGAATAATCATGATAATATCTTTTTTGAATAGATGATTGACGTTAAACACCTGATGTTTAGTGATATTAGATTCTATTGTAAAGAATTATTTAACGGTATTATGTCAAAAATGACATATGTTATATCCAATTTCGATTTTTATGTTATTCATCATATTCAATTATTATTATAAATGGTTCTTTTATCATCACAATTTACACTTGTTTTTCGTCGAATTATACATTCAAAACGCCAAAATTTAAAGGTAGAATTACAATATTTTTTTTTTCAAAAGTATCAAAAACTATAGATTAGGACCAAGATTTGTTTTTAGTTTTCATATCAGCTTCATTTTGAAAAAAAAACCGCTTTTTCATGAATTCGTGTTTTATGTAGGAAGTAGAGTTTGAAACAATGCTTATAGTTTTATTTGTATAAAAGCTACATTTTAACTCGATATCAAATTTTGTACAAAGTTTATCACTCTAGAGAAGATTTATTAAAGCATTCTAGTCCATACTACTATTAATTATAAACGAAATATTATATTATTTATAAAAATATAAGAATGTTCGAAAAATAATACATTAAATTATTTGATTATAATAAACCCTTGTTTGAAAAATATAAAAACCTTGATAAAGAAAAGGTTTCATATTTCATGAATAAATCTGTTTTAATCTAATTTTTTTTTTGCATCCTATGGTATTAAATTATGTACTCCAGTAATCAAATATATAATGCAAATATTTCTATTTTTTTTTCTTCAAGATTTCTAAATGATAGAAGGTATTGTAAGTCAATTGTACAATAAACTATGACATTTTTTATATTTGAATCATTTTTCTTTGTGTGAATATTTAATATTATATTATCGTTTCAACCAATGAAACAATTATTAGCATATAAAAATATTATTAATCCATATAATTTAATATATAATATATTTTTAACATGCGAAATATTTTTATGATTTGATTTTTCTTTACAAAAAAAAAAAAGACGAAACATTTATAAAATTGTAGTTTTTAGTATTAATATTCAGTAATAAAAAAAAAAGAAAAGAGATGAATCGAATTCGAATTATATTTTATTTTAAGTTAAGAGTAAGTCATTATCGAGAAAATTTATAAATTGAACATGATTAAATACGAAAAAGATAGATTATATATAGTAGAAGAGATTTATCAAACTAATATGATGTTTTCTTTTTTTTCTTCTCTTCCTGTCTTTTTAAAATATAATATGGATGAAAAATTTGAATATATATTATATAAGACATAACACAATAAGATGAAAAAAGAAAAAGAAATGAATGTTCGTCTTATCAGATTTCAGTTGAAAACTGAAAAAAAAAGAAGGATTCTGTTTACTTATTAGTCGTACTGTAGAATTTCTTTAGTTTTATAAAAGAAATACAAGAAATTGTTAACGAGAAGAAAAAAGAAATTTTTTTTTCTTCTTTTTTTATAAGTCAACATTTGTTTACATATGAATGTGGGAGATTTTTAATTTATGTTTTACTCGCATTTTGATCTAATGAAGAAAAAGTGAATTATAAAAAATTCTGAAAAGAAATGAAATAGGAGAATATAATTTGATAGAGAAGAAAAAAATATTTTTATTCATTGTTGATTTCACACTGTTTAATACAGTTGCAAAAAGAAAAAACATCACGTAATCTGTTCTTTTTCGTATAGTGACTTATTTTTCTTTTTTGAAATATCATATTCATATTTTGTTTTTATCATTGATTTTTTTTTGAAGGATCGATGGTCGTGGTGCATGGTTGTTCGAAATACTCTTTGTAAACGTATAATTATTGCTTATTGTGTATTTTTCTTAACTGTTTTACTTATTTGGAATCATCATGAAAATTCACTTAAATTAGAAGAAAATGAAAACACATTAAGACATATTATTCCATCATATTCTTCACATTTAACGTCTCGTTTAACAACATTACACAAAAAACTTGATATTAAAACAAATGAAATTCTATTAAATAATTCAAATCGTCTTGATTATTGGTTAAAAAATAATTCTAAAACATTTGGAATTAATTTAACAGCTATTCTTGCACCAAAACGACCTGGAAAATATCTTGTTTATGTTTGTCACGAAAATTGTGGAGGTTATATTATTTGAAAAAAAAAAATTTTTAAATATAAATTTATTTTTTAAGGTTGGGGAGATCGTCTTCGTGGTATAATGAGTTTATTTATGTTATCATTAATACTTGATCGTAATTTTCGTATTGAAATTACTCATCCATGTAGTTTAACAAATATTCTTCGTCCAAATTTATATAATTGGACACAATCAATTGATGGATTAATAGTTATTGATCCTAAAACACATCGTCGTCAATTTAATTTAACACGTAAAATGTTAATAACAACAGCAAATGCACGAAAAGAAATTCTTACAAATGTTTCAAAAATTTTATATAATAATAAATCATTAGATTCAATATGGTCGGAAGATGTTTTATATTGGGCAACAAATAAAGATTATTTTTATCAATTATCAAATAATATTTTTTATAGAAAAAAATTTAAATCATATGGAATTATGACAAAATATAATATTAAATTAGAAATACTTTTTCCATTATTTTATGAAATACTTTTTCAACCTGTTGAAAAAATTCAACAATATATTTTACAATATAAATATAAACAAAAAAATAATCATATTATTTGTGCACAAATACGAACAGGTATGAATTTTATTTATTTACATATGAGATTCTAGAATATTGAATGATTCTTTTTCTATTTTCAAATAAAATCTAATAGATAATTTCTATGATATTTTATAATCCCCTCTTTTCATTTCTATACCATCATACTTTGCATTAAGTTTATTAGTGAGTAAAGATAAAACATGAGAATTTTTATGTTCATTTTGAAATAAAACTCTCACGTCTTATCTGTACTCGATAATAAATTTAATGTGCACTATGATGGTATAGAAAGAAAGAGAGAGAGAGAAAGACTTTTGTCTAGGGATGTGTATGACTTCAAAATTTAACGTTGCTTGATATAGATTATATATATATAGAATAATATTGAAAATTGTAAAATCTCACAGTAATATGAAATTCTTGTATGGTTCTTAGGTTGAATTTTTACTAGAATCTTTATAGTTCTCCTATAAATCAAGAATCATTTCTATTAATGTTGCTTTTTTTTCTTAGGAAAAAATCCAACAATTCCAGATGATAAATTACTTCCAGGTCGTCGAAATATAAGTGAATCAATATTTTCATTTATTGATGCAAATATTTCGAATAAAGATTCTAAAATATTTTTAACAACTGATAATCAACAAGTTTATAATGAAGCACAAAAACGTTATAAATCTCGTCTTTTATATGTACCTGGTGAAATAACACATCTTGATCGTTCATTAAATATTGATCAAAAAGTTTGTCGAGAACAAGATAAACTTTTAACAGACTTTTATTTATTAGGAGAATTATGTGATATATCAATAATATCAAATTCAGGTTTTGGTTTTTGGGGAAATTTAAGACGATTTAAACCATTTGAACAATTATTTGTTTTTTGTGCTGGAAAAATTTATAAAATCGAATCAATGTGGCATTTATATAAAATGAGAGAACAAAATCATAATGGAGAATTATGTTGATTTTTTTTTCTTTTTTACTATTATCTGATTTGTTATTTTTGTTATAATTTTTTTTGTTTATTTATTAAAATAAAAAGAATTTGAAATTTGCATCGAAAATTAATTTCATAGTATAGTTTTACTTTTTTTATCATTAAATCTTTCAGAACCATCCTATTTTATATAGTACAGTTTTTTAAGTGTCTTGATTTTTGAATGACATAGAGGACACTTTAATAGATACATCTATCTAGAAATCATCACATCAATAAGGTTAATCAAATAGTAAAACTAAGATATCTATGGAAGATCATCATAATACATCATTTTTGAGATTTTTACGAAGAGTCTTATATAGGAATGAAACTGGTTTTTCAAATTACTAAATAGTTTCAATGGAAATATCAATTCTGCATAGTAAGCATTCTAAATATGAAGTTATAAAGAAATTTTATCCATTGACTAACGAGGAAAGGGCTCCAACTGTCTAATCGTGAGTGATGAATACTCTGAACTCAGGAATACCAGAAAAACTGATGTTGGGGTTTCGACTTGAAACTTTGGATAGAGACACACTTCAATGAGAATTTTTTATCTGTTTTATCCTAAAATACGAGCATTAAATCTGTCAGTTTATAGAGACTAGCTATTCATAACTGCATCCTAGGATAGGAAGGGCGAAAAGATATGAAATGGTCACAGTAAACTATTTTCATTGAAATCTATTTCTATCCAAAGCTTCAAGTCGAAACTTGAAAATCTGTTTTTGTGGTATTCCTGAGGGTGACCACGGCATTTATTTAAAAAATACTGTAAAAGCACAATATCTCCATAGCAATAAGCCAGCGGCACGAACCTTTTTCATACTATTCATAACTCATATGGGTCTACATAACGCACATAGTCTCGGCTCAAAAGCGATTGGATAGTTGGGACCTTTTCCTCGAAAGTTTATTTTCTCTCTCAAATCATTATCATTATCATAAATGGTAAGATTATCTTAATGTCCTAAATACTTGAGAAGGAGAGAAGTGAATATCGTTCTCTCATGAGGGTGCGAAGACTTGTCTATAGTGTAAGGTCATCCTACCATCCTAATCTAGGGGTATCTTTGGTCGCGTGCGAATAGAATAGAATTAAAATAAAAAGAATTCGAAAGCAATTATTTATTAGGTAGCAATTAAAAAAAACAACAATAAAAGCAATGACGATTGATTTCTTTCTGCAGTTGTTCTTGAAATGACGAGGAGATATTGTTTCTACTGAAGAGATACAATATTTTGAGTGTCTGTGAATAGAGAGAAAGATAAATATGAGAAAAAGATGATGAAGAGGAAATGAGAATCACATAGTTATTTCGTAAGGCATTAGCGAGATATTGTGCTCCAACATCTCCAATTTGATTATTCCGAAGATACAGCTCATTGAGTGTCTGTGAGTACAGAGAAAGACATATATGAGAAAGAGATGATGAAGAGGAAATGAGAATCACCTTGTTTTCTCGTAAGGCATCAGCGAGATGTTGTGCGCCAGCATCTCCAATTTGATTATTTTCAAGATCCAGCCTGGTGACTGTCTGTGAATAAGAGAGAAAGATAAATATGACAAAGAGATGATAAAGAGTAAATGAGAATCGCCTTGTTATCTCGTAAGGCATTAGCGAGATGTTGAACTCCCACATCTCCAATTTGAGCATCTCGAAGGTCCAGCGATCTGAGTGCCTGTGAATAGAGAGAAAAATAAATACGAGAAAGAGATTAAGAGGAAACGAGGATTGCCTTATTATCTCGTAAGACATTGGCGAGATGTTGCGCTCCGACATCTCCAATTTGATTATCCCGAAGATCCAGTGTTCTGAGTGTCTGTGAGTAAAGAGAAAGATATATATGTGAGAAAGAGTTGATCAAGAGAAAATGAGAATCACCTTGTTATCTCGTAAGATATTAGCGAGACATTTTGTTCCAATATCTCCAATTTGATTATTCCGAAGATACAGCTCACTAAGTGTCTGTAAATACAGAGAAAGATAAATATGAAAAAGAGATAAAGAAGAGTAAATGAAAATCACCTTCTTATCTCGTAAGGCATTAGCGAGATAATGTGCTCCAACATCTCCAATTTGATTATCCCGAAGATACCATATAGTGAATGTCTGTAAATAGAGAGAAGGATAAATATGAGAGAGAGAGATATGAAGAGGAAATGAAAATCACTTTGTTACGTTTTACTAAATTAGGTAGATGTTATGAATATTTTTGGACTTTAGCGTAATTACTCCAGTGTTTTTTCGAATTTCTTGTGATATTCGAAAAGTTATTTAGATACCTCAGAAATTGTGTACGATTTTGAAATATTGTTAGGAATTTCTGCCGTTGTATGACTCAGAGAAATAGATTCTATATATACATGAACATTGGTTTGATTTTCTGATAGATAATCTTTATTCTACTATTTGTATCAATAGATGAAGACGTTTTCAAGATATGGAAGCAGTTTATGAAAACTTATTTTTTAGCATATTTAAATGCTTGGAATCATTTTAACGTTAATTATTGTTGATATATTTGTTTTTGATGACTAAAATCATTGTTTAAATAGTTTTTTGTCATAAAAACGAACAAATAATTCTTATTAAGAGTTAGGAAATAAATGATTAAATTTTGTTAGTGCCTGCTGTATCTCTATCGAAAGTACTCATTCTATCCGTTTCTCTAGAATATTTATCTAATATTACACACAAAGAGAGGTTGAAACTACCTATGTAACGATTTTTCAGTTTGTAATGGTTCTATGATGTAGCATTCAAGTATTGTGAACAACATGATGGCAATTTTTACAGTGACATCTTAAATTAAGATTCGAATCCAAGTGAGAAAATGTTTTTTTCTTAGTGCATGTCTCACCGAGATCAGTAATACTCATGCAGCCTCATACAGCTGTTAGTGTACTCAACATGATGTATGGATAAGCTACAAAGAAATAACTCAGTCATCATTACGCTGAAGGGCGAGGAAAGTACAGTACCTCACTCATATTTCGAAGTATTGAAGTGTCAATATTTTCTCCTTCGGATGAGTATTGTCATCGAACTGAATAAGCTTTCTTTTTATTTTTATTGGGTATGCGAAACTATAAAAGTATTCATATAGTAAAATGTCCCGATTTTTATTGATTACAAGTCACATCAGCCATGTAAAAATTTTGATGAAAAAATCAGAATAAACGCGAATAAAATGATGCTATTTAATTTTGATTAACATTCATTTGTTGAGATTTATAGAAAGATTTCAATTTATTTTAGTCATTATTAATCGATTAATATTATAGTTATTTTTTTTGCGTACATGGAAAACTTTTCATATAAAAAAGAAATAGAGCTCGAGCTTGGTGGATCAACATCAATTTTGGCTCGCTCAATTCTGGAGAAGATCTTTCTGCTTCGATTAACTCGTTTCAAGATCAGCTTCACACTACATTTTGCAATTTAGAGAAACTCGAATGCTATCTAATCGAAAACAATAGTTTCGCCATCTCGCAAAAATTAATATGTATGTTTCTATATTGTCTAAGACTTCATAGAGTATCATGAGATTTAAACAACTTTTGACAACGTTTGTTGAATATTCCTGTAAATTTTCTTATTCATATAATACAGCCAACTAGAGAATACTATCGTATGAAACGTACTCATTTAAAATCAGAAAGAAGAAAATGAAGTATTGGAAAGATGATGAACAAGTGATTTTGTAAGAAAAGGGAAGATTACCTGATACGGATGATACGCATCTATGATTGTATTGAGCTTCGTGCAGACATTACGGCAAGACAAAATAATTGTTCCTAGCTCAAGATTATCGAGAATTCGATAAACCAGTTCCACCGGCAATGTTTGAAGCGATGAAGCCATCTTCTGAGAGGTTGATGGGATTGCTTGTGACATGAATATATTTCACTTTCATGTGTGTGTTTTAAGATAATTTGTTATCTTATAAGTATACTCGTGCACGTGTGTTATGTGTCATCGAATATCTTATCAGAATTCAGCTTCTTATGTGTATATGTAACTACCAAAATGTGATGGTAACAATATAGTAAGAAATGTTGATAGAAGTAATCATATATTATTTTGGAGAGCGACAAACTAAAGTTTTCCAAGACAATGGAAACTTAACGAACAAATGTGGTGAATAATTGCATTTAATATATTCTTGATGAAAAATATTTCGATTTTCATCAAATTATAGTTACTTACTTCACTAAAAAAAATTTTGTTTCTCTTTTAAATGCAAGGATTAACTTTCATGGCACACAAAATTTTTCGTTTCCTTTTTTAATAACGTAAATAAAACGTCACAATATTATTTTGATCAAAGATGGAATGATAGTTGCATAGTTGTCCAGTCTAAGAGATGATGCTTGAGGGTGTAAACAATCGAAAAAAAACCATTCAGGTATCCAAAGTCATTCAAATGACTTCGAATGAGTTTTTTTATTTTTCTTTTTGTGTTCAAACCGTTTCGTTTTTAAACAACCATGGTGAGCATAGTTGCCCTCAACGGTAAAAAATTCTTAACAAATACCTTAAGTTGTATTTGGTGACGATTGTTTTGAAAAGAATAAATACAGAAGCAGAATTTTGTTAGGTGTTAGCGTCGCTCCATATAATTGTCTGATCAGTGCGCCATCTCTCATTTACTCATATGCATATCATCCTCCATTATCTCGTTGTTCCTTTTATTCTTCCTCTCATATACTCTTGTTATTATTATTATTATTATTCTGTTGTTCCTTTTTTCTTATTCATGATTCAGTTATGATTCTTTTCATCCAGAATAAATAAGTTTCGTAGTCCGATATATTTCACTATTTAACAATTTTTATCAACTACCCATGAAAAATCTTTTATGCAAAAAAGTAACTATTAAGTACTTTGAAAAGTAGGTTTTACACAGGCAATAGTACTTATAAGTGAACACTTTTAAGTATTTTTTCGCAACTTTTGAGTACTATTAAGTACTATAAAATGTAAGAAAAAGTACTAAATCTTAATAAAGAAAGTACTAAATAGTGGCAAAATTTACTTTATTACTTTTTATTACTATTTAAAGTAATTTAAAGAACTTTTTTAATATACAAAGTACTATAAATTACTTTGAATGGTAATAAAAAGTAATAAAGTAAATTTCGCTACTATTTAGTACTTTCTTTATTAAGATTTAGTACTTTTTCTTACATTTTATAGTACTTAATAGTACTTTTTGCTCAAAAATTGCGAAAAAGTACTTAAAAGTGTTCACTTATAAGTACTATTGCCAGTGTAAAACCTACTTTTCAAAGTACTTAATAGTTATTTTTTTGTATAAAAAATTTTACATGGGGAATCTATAAAAAAACAGGAAAAAGAACAATTCCTTCTTTTTACATATAAATTATGAGTTATGAAGAATGGAATTTTATCTCACTTGTTGCCTTCTTCATTCTATGGATATTTTCATTCACATAGTTGTTCTTCATTTTACACATTCTGTCAGTCTTTTTCGAGTATCCTAAAATGTCCTATGTGTAATGGCAAAAAGCGTAGGTTTTTATCTATTTTCGTTCTCGAATTAATGAGAAAACAATCATATGCACAAATTCTCTGGAAAAGACATTTACTGTAGTAAATCTAACAGTAGGAGGGAACGAACACCCCCTTAAGTGAAATTTTTGGGTCGAAAACTACCCTATGACTTTCCTCCGGTTGAAAGGATATTCTGTGCAAAATTTCTTCGCATTTGCTCGTACCGTGCCCAAATGAATAGCGAATAGACAAACAGATAGACAGATAAGCAGATAGACATTCTTCTTTATATATATGGATTAGAAACCTTCGGTTTTAACATTTAGACCAAAGAATTATCGATACGAAATGATTGATATAAGAATAATAACAAATGCACTATATTTTCAGAAAATTGATGCAAATTTCAGTGCAATATGACTTGCATGAAATTTTACGCAGACGCTCCCTCCCTACTTCAGTTAATGGTGACAGGACTCTCCAAAACTACGTTTGAATCCACGAAATCAGCGTGGAAAGTTTGGTAATGTTAGCTATTACAGCACTATCTGGGTGAGATTTTACTCACATCCAGATGACCATGCCAACCCGTGTCAACCTTCGTTGGGACGTTAGAGAAGCATTGTTGAAAATTGTTGATGCTAGCTTTTGCCGGGATTGGGTTATAAGCGAACAGACAGACATTCTTCTTTATATTTATATACATATATATAAATCTATCTATCTATATATATATATATATATAGATAGATAGATAGATATCTTTTAGAGTTGTCGAGATCAGTGTTGCATCAGCTAAGGTTCTTTCTGATTGTAACTTTTGATACTCCGTTTCTCTTCTGGTTTTGTAAAACTAGCAATTGTACAGTATTTAAATTCTAGCTGAGTAAAACATCTGATCAAATATCATTGAGAACTTGATGAAAATTCATTAATCTAGAATTCATAAAGAGAAACTATTTCTTTTTCTGAAAGAAAGGGTTTTACGGCTGTAAATTTGTTTTAAAGTTTGTCTGTCTGTCCTAACCAATCACGAAACAGAAATGGCTAGATCGATAAGATTAGTGCTTATTATATCCTGAAAATTTTTCATAGATTTTTAAAACCAAAGAATCGGTTGATACTATCAGCTTTTGAAAATTTTTTTTCCAAGTATTTTTATTTTATTAAAAAAAAGAACTTTCTCAAGAAAAAAATCAGTTTCTTTTAAAGTTTGACCAAACAGTTTTTAAGGTCGTGGAATTGATTGGTGTCATCAGGTTTCGAAAATCTTTTGAAAGAATTTTCGATCTAGATGGGTTTTTTTTAATGAAAAAACGATTTTTTTAGAAAGTCTGACTAAAGGCTTTTAGGGTTGAGCAATCTAAATCCATCAATAATTTCTGAAAATATTTTTTTGCGATTAATTTTTTATATAAAGGATGAGGTTCTTACGATAAAGGTTTATGATAAAAGGACTTTTAAAAAAAATCATTTTTGTACAAACTTCGATCAAAGGTTTTCGAGATTGGAAAATCGATGGATATTATTAGTTTTGTAAAAGTTTTTTAAATGAGTTTTTCGCTGCAGAAGATCACTTTTTAAGAAAATAATGATTAGTTTTCTAGATGGAAGAGAAATCGTATAACATAAAATTAATTCGCAGCTTTACATGTATGCTCATTTCTAAAGTTAGTTTGTATGTAGTTGTACTCAACCAAAGCAGAAAATGATGTCGACTAAATTAATATCAAATCTTATGATATTCTTCGAAAAATTTTTCGAAAGGTAATCAATAGTAAAGAATTCGAAATTGAAGTCAAATTTGTGAATAGTAAAGAGGTAATAAATAATCAGTAATTAGTTTATACTTTTTCTTAAAAAGATTGGTCCAAATTAAGCGAAACTCGATAAGTCAAAACTGACTTGATTTTACCGAATAATGAACAATAAATAATATGGATTATCTCCAGTTATCATTCGCCAAAAAGAATTGGCTATGAGGAACTCGAATCTAAGATTAAGTTTTCAATGTCGATAGTTATTGATTAATGATTCATGATTAAATCATAGTTTCTTATAAAACTGGCTGATTGTTATCGAACACGAAAAATGCGAATTTGAATTCAATGAAAACTTTTCTGATGTGTTCCTTGCCTTTTTTTGACGAGCTCCTCATTATTTTAAGCTTGACTGGAAGATGGTCGAGAGTCATGGATCTATGTTCAAGATTGATTTTGACTTAAACATTTTTCTTCATTGATTACTACATGTCAGGTTTCTGGGTAGAATTTATACAGAAATATGTAAAAAAAACTAAAGAGGTCACTTGAAGATCCTTGTTGAATTTTCATAGACATCAACTGTAAAATAATATTCAATGTAAATGAAGATCTTCCCAAACCATAATGTAATGCGCTTTATTTGTAGTAACTTTTAAATAATTCTTCTTCTGTTAGTTTCGTCTTGGTGAGCGTAATAACAATAGCAGAGTACTTTTTGAGAAGAATACCAATGAGACGCATCTATTGGCTTAAAAACTGAACTAATATTGTAAGGTAGAGTGCTAATAAATATGAAAATGGCTAGCCGTGAGAAGGCCGACGAACGACTAGGTGATGGCGAAAAGATGATTTCAAACAATAGTTTTTTTAAACGGGTCTTAAGTGGTTTAAATGGATTTTCTAAAGAATACAATTAATGCTGATTTAAGAACGAATTCGACAATATATTATCTTGTTGAAATGAAAAAAAAATTAAAACCTATGATGAAAACTAGACAATATTTTCTATATGCTGAAAATATTCGATTTTGAATCAGTTTGTTATGAGTGAACTCCTTCTTCTGTGTAGTAGAATTATAATACGACACACATCACATAGAATAATACGCAGTGTATGAAAACGGCTAGCCGTGAGTATCCGAGTAGAGGGAGGTCGACGAGCGGCTAGGCGTTGGTTTTAATGGTTTATCGTAATCACAATAAGTGAGAGTTGAGTTACCTTCAGAAACTGTCAAATGATTCGGTTCTTGAACCAAAATAGTTCTTTATTAGCCATTTGATGTAACGAAATCTATCTAGTAAGGAATTTGTGGATGTTAGGATGCTGTTATTTGCGTGTTGTGACGTAAGCACGAATATATATGTAGTTGTACCGCTGTAGAAATTTAAGAAGCTGTCCGGAATTCTATAGTTTTCAGTGATCTTCACGATTTCTTAAAGATACTCCTATCAAAAGAATGGGTAATGACATTAAATGATGCACTAGTTATACCTGTGTCGAGACATTGACATCGACTACGATAGTTTATATTCTTAGCTATAAGAAATCACATTCCATACTGAGAAGTAATATTGTTTGACATAACAGTTTCAGAATAAGAGCTTGAAATTTTCGTGTACAAATTTCTACGTAGTGATAGTCTTTAACATGGATATACGACAAAAAGTTTATTACATCAAGAAACGAGTTAAAATGACGATTATCATTTGTATATGAATCACAGATGGGAATATTTCTATAAAACGATCGTTGCTAAAGAGCAGGTGTTTGTTTCTTGTTTTTCATGCGATCAAGGACTATGAGATATAGTATAATCAGAATGGGAATTATTTTAAGTAATAATCGTAGTAGATTTTCTTCAGAAAGGGGTCAGCAAATCCGTAGGATGAGCGGTACTTGTAATATTTTCCTCAATATTATCAATAGAAACTAGGTGAAGTTAGTACTTAAATATCAAAAAAGGATAAACATTTTGCGTAGTGAAAACAATCAAGCAGTAACTATTAGCTATATAAAAAATATATGATTTCTCTTTCAGACTAAAATCACAACTAGTTATATAAAATATTACATTTGTAACCAACTGATCATTCAGAACTATATGGCTGCAAAAAAATAAAAATATAATATTTCCACATCATTAATGGCTACTGTTACAACTACAACAATAGCAGTCAATACTATCAATGCAACTGGACGAATCGTCCAGAATTATTTGTTAATTTGGGTCGATGCCAATATTCATGAATCAAACAAAGATTCACAAAACACGTTGGCACAATTGAGAAGTATTGTTAACCAGGTGAATATTTTTACTGATCAAGAACAATGTATTCAGTTTCTCAAAGGCATCGATAACGAGAAAGCATTCATCATTACATCGGGATCAATAGGTCAACATCTAGTTCCTAATATTCATGGGATATCACAATTAGATGCTATTTATATTTTCTGTGGTAATAAATCTTATCATGAACAATGGGTAAAACAATGGAAAAAAATCAAGGGTGTATATACATCAATTAAACCTATTTGTGAAGCATTGAAAATGGCTGTAAAACAATGTGAACAAGACTCGATTCCGGTGAGTTTTGTCCCAATAAACCAGGGAGCTTCCAGTGAAGATTTAAATCAACTGGAGCCCAACTTTATGTACACACAAATATTCAAGGATATTCTCCTTGAAATGGAATATAATCAACAATCCATCAAGGATTTAGTGAATTACTGTCGCAAACTTCACAATGATAATATGATTGAATTGGAAATTATTAATAAATTTGAACATAAATATCATTCAGAATTGGCAATCTGGTGGTATACACGTGAATGTTTCACGTATAAAATGTTAAATCGAGCCCTTCGAACTTTAGAAGCTGACACCATCATTAATATGGGCTTCTTTATACGTGATCTTCACCAACAAATTGAACAATTACATCAACAACAGCTTACTTCTTACGAAGGAAAGCCATTTACAGTTTATCGAGGACAAGGTCTCTCAACTAAAGATTTTGAAACACTTTCTAAAACGAAAGGTGGTCTAATGTCTTTTAACAATTTCCTCTCTACCAGTACAAAACGAGAAGTTTCTCTCGGATTCGCAAAAAGTGCTTTAACAAAAACTGATATGGTCGGCATTCTCTTTCAAATGTATATTGATCCTTCTGTTTCATCTGCCTCTTTCGCTGCCATTCAAAAATTTAGTTATTTCAAGAAGGAAGAAGAAATTCTCTTCTCTATGCACACCGTTTTTCGTATTGGCGAAATTATACAGATTAATCAAAACAATTCACTTTATCAAGTGGAACTTGCACTAACATCAGACGATGATCCCCAACTTCGAACGCTAACCAAACATATACAAGAAAGTACTTGTGGAACCGGATGGGAACGAATAGGTAGTTTGTTGCTTCACTTGAAAAATTTGGATAAAGCTGAAAAACTCTACACATTATTACTCGAACAGACATCCGACGAAAGTGATAAAGCACTTTATTATAACCAACTTGGATATGTTAAGAATAATCAAGATGATTATGATAAGGCCATCTGTTACTATGAAAGAGCACTTGAAATCAAACAAAAATCCCTTCCCGCAAATCATCCTTCATTGGCTACTTCCTACAACAACATCGGTGTGGTGTATAAGAACATGGGAGAGTATTCTAAAGCACTTTCGTTTTACGAAAAAGATCTTGAAATTTGTCAAAAAACTCTCCCTGCAAATCATCCTTCATTGGCTACTTCCTACAACAACTTCGGTTTGGTGTATAAGAACATGGGAGAGTATTCTAAAGCACTCTCGTTTTACGAAAAAGCATTTGAAATTCGGCAAAAAACTCTTCCTGCAAATCATCCTGATTTGGCTACTTCCTACAACAACATCGGTTTGGTGTATAAGAACATGGGAGAGTATTCGAAAGCACTTTCGTTTTACGAAAAAGATCTTCAAATCTGTCAAAAAACTCTTCCTGCAAATCATCCTTCATTGGCTACTTCCTACTACAACATCGGTGGAGTGTATTACAGCATGGGAGAGTACTCGAAAACACTTTCGTTTATCGATAAAGCACTTGAAATCGATCAAAAAACTCTTCCTGCAAATCATCCTTCATTGGCTACTTCCTACAACAACATCGGTGTGGTGCATAAGAACATGGGAGAGTACTCGAAAGCACTTTCGCTTTACGAAAAAGCACTTGAAATCAAACAAAAAACTCTTCCTAGAAATCATCCTGATTTGGCGACTTGTTACAACAATATTGGTGAGGCGTATCGTAACATGCGAGAATATTCTAAAGCACTTTCGTTTTACGAAAAAGCACTTGAAATCAAACAAAAAACTCTTCCTGGAAATCATCCTGATTTGGCTACTTCCTACAACAACATCGGGATGATGTATGACAACATGGGAGAGTATTCGAAAGCACTTTCGTATATGGAACGTGCTCTTAACATTTTTCGAAGTTTATTACCTCTGAATCATTCTGATATTAAAACTGTGCTAGAAAGCATAGAATTTGTACGAAAGAAATTGTGACGTTTTATTTGATGAATAAAAGGAAAATCGATTCCAGATACTTAAATTGCCACTTTTTTTACGCTTTTTGCGCGCGTCTAGAGAAACTCACTGTAATAATTGAAACACAATGGACATATCCAACCGATAAGGCAGTACATGTACATGCATACATGTATAAGAGGTCTTCATGGACATGTTTGCATTTCGCTTATTAAGAGGATTTCTTTGTAGTATTAAAGTAATAATCACCTTGCAACATAAACCTAATATTCATCGTTGTTTAACACATATTTCGGAAATAAATCTAAACAGAAAAAAATAAAAAAGATTAGTTTGTATTGTACTCACTTCACTTGATTGTTATTGATATTTGATAGAGCCCTGAATAATGATGAAATGAGATATACCCACCATCCAGAAATTGAAAATTCAAGGAATTCAAGTGGAATTCAGTGTTTGAAGCTCTCATGTGAAGATTTTATGTGCCAGTCTTTGTAGCTCCCTCAGCTGGGTTGTGTCTAATAGTGTTTCAAGCACCCTCATTGTAGAATTCAATTGAATTCCTTGAATTTCCGAGACTTCCACGAATTCTCGGAAATTCAGGGAATTCAAGTGGAATTCAATGTTTGGAGCTTCCACATTTGGATTTTATGTATCAGTCTTCGTAGCACCCTCAGTTGGGTTGTGTCTAACAGTGTTTCGAGCACCCTCATTGTGGAATTTCTTGAATTCCACTTGAATTGCTATTGAATTTCCAATTTCTGGATGGTGGATACTGCTGAAATTTTCAGGGTATGTTAAGTAATCAAAGATGTATCTCTGGTATAAATCTGACACCAAGTGGCAATAATATAGAAAAATTATGCAAAAAATAAAGTTTTCAGTTTAATCTCGCCATGGGGATATATATGGTATACTGTACATGATGTTCAGATTTGCTTTATGAATATGCAGTTTTAAAAGATGGGACAACATAATTGTCTCTAGTTGGCACTAGGATTCTTCGTAAGTGCTTGTACGGTAGAAGTTTATTATAAAATTTATCTAATAGATGTTATATATCTTCTATAAGTGTAATTTTTTCTACATTTATTTTCTATGAAATACGCAATTATATTACTGTGTTAAACAATAGGACAAAATTTATTAGTTTAATCTCGTAGTAATGATAGGTGCTAAATAAATTATATTTGAATAAAGAAATAATATATGTAAACTCATTACTGAATTGCACCTTTCACTAGTAGATCTGAAGGAAGAAAAAACTTATAAGAAATAAAATAAATTTATTTCAATGTACATTAGTAAAAATATTTGTTCAATGTTTAATTTTGAGAAAAAATTCTAAGTTAAAGATGTGCAACAGTTAATCTAGTTATATAGATAAGTAAAAGCATGATTTTATCACTAAATTGATATTTCAAATAATACAGATACAATGGTTACCCATGTAAAAAAATCAAGCAAAAAGCGATTAATATCGGTTTTTTTTAGAACAAAACATCAAACATGGACTGAGTATGACAGATTTCAATTAAATTTAACGAAATAATTAATTTTAATAGACATCATGCGCTAAAAATTAATTAAAATGGATGATTTAACTGAAAATCATGAATTCATTAAAAATCGAATCCATTACAGTTGATTTTAACGGCGGCCATCTAAAAGAGATCGTTCTTTATAAGCTTCAGTAATTGATTAATAATTTACTTCATCAATTTAACAGATGATTAAGCAAAATCAGGTTTGTTCACAAGGATTTCGATGATACATTAATAGCCTGATAGAGTCCGATTATGTTCAACTAGAATCCTTAAATCAAGATATCTGCTACGGACTTTTCCTTCACGCCATAAATCGAAATTGGTCTCAGACGGTCTCTCTTGAAATCAATCGAAGCCAATTGAATTCTTAATGAATTACTGTGTTATGTTGGGTAACAGGTGAGTTCAACAGATTTTATTTATAAGTGATTAAAATCGATCATGTAATTACACCATCTTAAGCTGGCATAATTTATATAGGAGTTACAACTCAACTATGTTTGAAGAAGTTTAGCATAATGGTAATTCCATAGCTTCTGTCGATGAGAAGTCAAAAGAAAACATGGAAAATTGGTGGTTTCATGTTTGAATCTCGATAAAACCGCTTACCTTTCATACGTTTGGTTAAAATCAATTATCTAAAATTAATCAATTAAACCTGATTAGCCATTACTAATCTAGTGAAATAAGTTACGTACGAATAATCGATTAAGAAGTTCCAGCTACAGTGATATCCATTGAAAAAAATGGAGAAAAGATCAAATTTTAATCAGATTACAATTTGATCTTTTGCCTATTTTTTTACATGGATAATGAATAATAATTTTTTTTTGAATTTAATACCATCCTTAGATTTAGAATAAAAAATTCAACTAGAAAACAAGAAAATATTATATATGAGACTAATATATTAATTAATGTCATATTTGTGCATACGAATGTTAATGTGCATCAATTCAACAAACATTTTTTAATATTTTATCAAAATCAAATTAAATTCAAACATCATAATGGAAAACATCTTTATCTTCGCTATAAAAAAAGTGGAACTAGACATTTGAATCATACCTAAATGTTAGTTAGATATCATCTAATTCTACTTGACAGAATACATCAATAGCCAACAATAGACCTAATAAATCCCACGATTATTATTTAGTCTATGAAGTCACAATGTTAGATAACTTTCATTTTCTTAATTTATCTATATAATGCTTGGACATTTATTCTATGAGAAAATAACTCTTATATCGATGTATTGTTCCAGTATGTTTGAAAGAAAGCATTCTATTTGAAGAATAACAAATAAAAACAAAAGTTTTTTCCTTCATTTACAAATCCTTTTATGAATTTTCCTAATAGATTTCATTCAATTTAACTAATTTATACATAACTTCAATAATAAATATAAAATAGAAATATATATCAGAATAGATTTTGTTGTACTGCAGATTTATTTCCAAATGTATGTTCTTTATATAATACAAAAAAAGACAATATATTTTGCCTATATCAAAAAGATTATTATTTTTTAAATAAAGAAAATAATTAACTTATTCATTCTTTCTAGAGATTGATCCATAATGTTGCTAAACTTCTGAAAAGCATTTCACTTCCGTTTATCTTCATACATTCCATCCTATAGAACAACATGATTAAAAAAAATAAAATATTCTTTCGAAAAAAACTGTTTTATTCTGTATTTCTTATATATTGTCACTATAAAAACATATTTTTTTTAAAAACCTAACTACATATGTTGAAAGTTTGTATCATTTTCTATCTCCTTCTATCTATCCATTTTCATTTGTACTTGTGTCTAACAAAAAATAATTGAGTACAATGAAGATACTCTCCATATCAAGATTCCTACAATTTTTTTTCCTTTATCATCAAAACTAATTTTAAAAATTCTTAATCACTATAAAATAATCATATTGTAAAAGCAATTATAGATTCTGATAGAATTTGAAGTTCTCTATCATTCTATATATTTGTTAATCATTTTGCATTTACGTGCTATAAACAACGTAAGGCATGTTTCAAACATCCATAAGAAAACTTTTCATGAATAACTAGTAAACAATTAAATAAATGATATGACTTTTTTCAGATAAATGCTTATGTTGATAAATATTAAAATAAAAGTAGCTCCATAGGTAGTCAAGTTTTGGTTTCTACAGTAGTGAACTGACAGTTCTTTTAAGTGTCTTCAAAATTTACAAAAGATAAACTCAATGAAGTTCATGATGTTTGTGAAAATTAGTCAATCTTAAATGCTCCAACTGTTACCATAGCCTGACTCACTCTACGAGCAAGAAAACACTTAACTATGACTGAATATTTTCCCATAAAGCCATACAAAGTACTATTTGTTGAAAATGCCACAAAAAATATTTACAAGATTGAATTGAATTGATACGATGTTGATACCAATACTAAACAATATCAACAATCAAAATGAGACTATTATTTTTTAGACAAAACCAATGTGTTTACAACATATATAAAGATCTGATAAAAGCCATCACAAGATTTTCAATCATTTGGAATAATTGCTGTAAATCAAATTATATTAAAAAAGTAATTAAATCACTTAAATATCTAGTGAAACTTTTCTCACAAACTTTAGAATATTATGTCTAACAAAATCAAAATCTCTAGTTTGTGACAATAAGATTTTGCGTGATCTTATAATGTTGTGTATCCAAAAAAAACTATGACATGAAATTTAGAGATAGAAAATAAAATATTTTTCATAAATGAATATACAAAAATAAAAAATAATATTGTAACTAATTTGATGGCGCTATAATCAAAGACTAAGTTGTGTCGAATAGTTGATATTGCGCATCACATCGATGTTTGCGTTATATTAATATATATTTAAGTTTACTATAAAACAACTTTCATCATTAAAAAAATGTTATTTGGATCGATGATAAATTAAATATAATAAATGACTACAAATCCTTCATCACATTTAAATAATTCCGACACAAATTCTCCTATATTAAATTTAATTAATAATCATAATCATCATCATTCAATATTTTTAAATACAAATGATGAAATTGAATTAATTCGTTATGGTTTAAGAGTTGGTTCAACACTTGGCACAGGTACATATGCAAAAGTAAAATCAGCTTATAGTGAACAATTATCACATAAAGTTGCGATTAAAATAATAAATCGTCGTAAAGCTCCAACAGATTTTCAACGACATTTTTTACCACGTGAATTATCAATATTACAACAAATAAATCATTCACATATTATTCAAGTTTATGATATATTTTCATATGGAAGTAAATTATGTATTGTTATGGAATTAGCTAAAACAGATTTACTTGATTATATTAAATTAATTGGAAGATTAAATGAAGATAAAGCAAGAAAAATGTTTTCACAATTAATATTAGCTATAGATTATTTACATCAAATGAATATTGTTCATCGTAAATTTATTCATTTTACTTTTTATTTTTATTAATTAAATTTTTCTCTTTTCTTCTTTCTTTTTTAAACAAAAAAACAAAACAAAAGGTGATTTAAAATGTGAAAATGTTTTATTAGATAAAAATTTTGATGTTAAATTATCTGATTTTGGTTTTGCACGAGTTATACAAACAAATGAATTATCACATACATATTGTGGTTCAGCTGCATATGCTTCTTGTGAAATTCTTCAAGGTATTTTACAAAAAAAAGAAAATAATTTTATTTTCTTATTTATATATCCTCCTGGAAAAAAATATATTGTTACTATAAATTGATGAGAATTTAATATAAACTTAGTTTTGAAATAAATTATTGAGGAATCGAAGGTTAAGGATACCTTTCATATGCTTGTATTTCTTTGTAGAAAATTCCACAGACTATTCACATAAATAATTACTTTTCTCAAAATGTCAATTTGCAGTAACAATATATTGAGAGTATCGAGTCTAACTATTTTTTTTTTCTAGAAGTACATATAATTTGTTTTTAGGTATACCATATCATGCTATTCCAGCAGACATATGGTCATGTGGAGTTATTTTATATATAATGGTTTATGGGTGAGATTCTAAGTTTATTTTTCGTATTATTTTGAATATAAATAATAGTTCAATGCCATTTGATGATTCAAATATTCGAAAACTTGTACGATATCAACTTGAAAAAAAAATTCATTTTAGTCGTTATAAACCATTATCAATTGAATGTAAACAATTAATATTATCTTTACTTGAACCTGATATTAAACTTCGTATAACATTATCTCAAATAAAAACTAATGATTGGATTAAAGGACGTATATCATCAATAATAAATAATGATTTATCAACAAATAATAATATACAAGAATCAACAATTAAAATGATGAAAACAACAATAAATGATAATTATCAATTATCAATATTACATCGAAAAAATAGTTTCGGACAAATTACTAATGAAACATTTTCTAAAGATTAAAAAAATATAAATAAATTTTAATTCTCTATTCTATTAAATACGAATATATTTTTTTAATAATCTTTTCTTTTCATATATATATATCATTTCATATTGTTTTAACCAATGACAATGATTGTTTCATTTGCACTATAAATGTATAAATATAAAGAATATTAACCTTCCAAAACAATCAATAGACAGTAAATCGTATATTCAAGATAAAATGATATATGTATATATGTCATTAATCTTGGATAACATAAACTTCATCTCTTTGATCTTGTTGAAATAATGTACTTTCTCACACGTTTAAATCATTTATTCTTATTTTCTATATCGACATTAATAGATGAGAATATAACATGTTCTTATGAATATCAATAAATTAGTCGGCAATGTTTGTATTATGTTATAATAAGTATACAAAAAAGAAAAAGAGAGAAAATTCTTTCTTCTTAATGATTGATATTTTATAATGAAATATATTTCATTTTCATTTATAGATAAAAATATATTAATCATAAATAATGGAAATAATCATTAGACAAAATCTACATTGGACTAAAAGAAAATCGTAATAGATTATTTTCAACCAATCATTTTTTTTTTATTAAAATATGTCTGTGTATATATTTTTTTCTCTCTCTTTTCATCTTCAATCACTAATCATTTACTCTATTATTTGTATGTATGTTATAGATATATTCTTCAATGACAACATCAACGAAAAAACAACAATATTATAATGAATACATTAATCCAATGGTAAATTTATTTATTTTTTTAACAAAAACTTTTAATTTATTAAATAGATTGATCAATATTCATCAAAAAAAGAAAATCCATTAGTATTAATGGCTCAAGCATGTAATAATATTGGTAAAGAATTACCATTAATATCTTCATCAAAACAACAACGAAAATCTAATTTATCATATGAAGGAAAAAAATCTTTAAAACGATCTGCATCAATTAATTATTCATTATCATCACCAAATAAAAAAATATCTATTTGTCAATCATCTTATTTTCCATTTGATAAAACATTATCATCAACAACATTTGATTTATCAACATTATTATTTAATTATTCAACATTTCTATCATCATTTAACCAATCTTCATATTCAATGGATTCAATATTATCATCACCATTTATTTGTAATTGGATCGATTCAACAATTCAAAATGGATTTTGTGGAAAACGTTTTATAAATTATATTCATTTACTTGAACATATTTCTACAGAACATACATCTATTTAAATCTTTATATTCATTAATATCATTAGAAAAATTATAAGACAAAAAAAAGAGAAAGAAAACTAAATTACACTTAAATAGCAAAGCTTGTTCTTCTTTTTGTTTTCTATATGTGTGTTCTTGCTTTCATATTAGAATTATAAACGAAGAAAATATTATATGTTTCTATATATACATAAGAAGTAATCAGTTGATCATATAAATTGCAAAACGTTTGATCTATCCAGTGGCAAATATTTTTATCGTATTTTCATCTAGTAGATTTTATCAAGAGAATAAATATTAAACTGTTAATGGCATATTTAGAACACCTTTAAAGATATCAAATAGAACAAAAGAATAAACATATCATAAAAAAAAGAAATTTTAAATATTTTGATGACATAATCAAAAGAAGTCAATAATGATGTATCGTTTTATATATACATTAATAAAAAACAAAATGTAGTTGTCATTTGATTGTCTATATTCTAGTTAACGATGCTTTTAACGTAGGTGGATCTTCATCGATTTCATCTATATATGACAGTATGTATGTTCGATTAATCAACTCTCATTTTTCTTTTTGTCTATTCGATTGAAAATAGATAGATGACACACTTATCCACCTGTTCTTTTTTTTTTTTGTCTATATTTCTTAAAAAAGAAAAATATGATCAAAAGACTAATCAATCGATTTTCTGTATGTTAATGTTATTTTTTTTTCTTCTAATTGACCTCCTTATAAAACTCCTCCTATTTTTTCTCATTTATGTTTTATTTTTTATACTTATACGAATGTTATTCTAATAAATATATTATTATTACTCTATTTCTCTTTGATTATTTCTGATCAATATTATTCTTAAACATTATTGTAAAATGAAGTGTAAAAGAAAAACATTCATTATTTAGAAATATAATCAAGTTTTAATAAATATTTAGTTTATTATTTATTTTGATCTATTACATTTATATTTTTCTTGTGCTTGTTGATAAGCAGATTGACCACCAAAAAATACAAACCAAAAAAGAATACGAGCATCCATTTGACATCGATTAATATTTGATAATGATAATAATTGTTGACATGTTTGAATCATACAATGTAAAAATATTGTATCACATGTAAATTGTTTTTTACCACATGTATCATAACAAAGATCATGTTCATTACAACATATAATTAAAATATCTTCACCAATATCTTTGAGAAATCTATCAATATTAAATGTTACTGGACCACAACCATTTGCTTGACGACGAAATCGATTAAAAATTGGATTTAATGAATGAAGAGGAAGAATAAATGAAATAAAAATGAATAGACGCATCATTCATGTAAATCACTTTTGTTACTTATGTCTATGTAATGGACAAGGTTTGTGTGCAGAAAAAACAAATTATTCTTCTATTGATAATAGATGACAAAAAAGAAAAATCAATGATCTGCCTCCACAAAATCTTTCTACAATTTATTTTTATATGTTTTAAAATAGAAATATCATTTTTAACTTTCATAATTATGTATTGATGAAAATTGCAGCTCTCTAACTCTTTCCATTCTTGAACTATTGCATCAATACTCACGGTTACTATATTTTTAAATAGACAATCGTAGAAAAAAATTCATGTTGCTAATATCTGACTGATCACGCTCAGATATATATATATATGTTAATTCTTATAGGTATTCAATCATCAAAATTTAATAGGAAAATTTTTTTTTATTGTTTAATAATTTAAATCAAAAAAAAAATATATTCAATTTCAATTCCATTATATCGAAATTGAATTGATTCTTTTATTTATATTTAATATATAAAACAACTAATCAATTTTACAAGAAAAAGAAAACATACACACTGTCATATTCGATTTCAATAAATAAATTTTCATATCACATATCTAATTAAATATATTCTTTCTTTTTTTTTTTATAAAGACAAAAAAAAGAAAAATGTTCATTGAAAAAAAAATAAATCAAATTATGCAACACTTGTTATAGTTGGTAATTGTTGTTCTACTGCAAAATTTTTAATAATTGATGAATAAACATCTGGAATAGTTCGATTTGAAAATAATTGAAGTATACGTGAAAAATTATAAACTTCTCGAAAACTAACATCATTATATAAACGATAATAACGTGGAATACTAAATTGTTCAAGTATATATATTTTTCCATCACTATCATTTCTCCATACATGTGATGCTTCAACTAATCGACGTGAACGTGGTGTTAATGTTGGATTATTATTACGACGTAAAATTGAAATAATTGGTTGTGAAACAGATTTTGATGATGAGATTTGTGGAGAAAAACGTATTTGTGCAGGAATTAAATCATGATCAGTTGATATTCGTACTGTTTTTGATATAGGTGTTGTTGATCGAGTTATACTTGGTGTTATTAAACGAGGAGTAGTTGGTAATGATCGATTTAAACGATATGGTAAACGAAAATTATATCGACGTGGTGAAACTGAAAAACAAAAAAAAAGAAATAAAAATTAAAAAAGAAAAATTTTCATACGAATTCTTTCATGATAAGAAATATTTTGATTTCGACGTTTAGATTTTTTCATAAGAATATCATCAATACGTTCTGTTACTGTATTTGTTATTGGTTTTATATTTGATAAAAGAAATTGTGTATCTTCATTATCATCAATTTGTAACATTAATTCAATTCGTTTTTGTAATTGATCAATACGTTGTTCATTATAACGTATCCATGCAGAATTTTTACTATGATCAGTTAAATATAAATTACAATAATCTAAATGTGCTTGTTGTTGTTGTTGTCGAGGTGAATTTGTTATAAGTATTCGAGGTGTTGGAATATAACCTTGAAGCATTTCTTCACTTGTTAGATTTGCCATTGATCGATATTTATTTTTTGTTAAATCAGTTACAGATCTTGATGATAATGGACGTTCGTCTTTTGATTGAGATGATATTATTGATATTTCTCCAGAAGGTTCTATTGTCTAGATAAAAAAAGGAAGGCATATAAAATTTTAGCAAGTTAAAAATAAATGATATACTTACTCTATCTGATTGTATTATTATTGGATTTTTAATTTTGTCTCTATAATGTTTTAAAACATCATTAATATCTAATAATTCATCATTAACAATTGCAATAGCACGTTGTCTTTCACGTACTGTTCTTTCATATCTTTCAATTAAAGTTGCTAATAATGTTGTTGTTGTTGATGGATTTTCTGAACTTTTTCTTCGTATTATTTGTTTAGTTGAACAATAACATGGAATTTGAATTTTATGTAAATCAGATGTTAAAGATAATTGTTGATCAATTGGTAATGTAAATGTATTATTATCTGTATCAGATTGTTTTGATGATGTTATTGATCGACGTAAATGATCATAATTACGATTTGATAAAGTTTCAATTTGAGTATCACTTAAATGAGATGTTATATCACTATGAGAATCAATCTAAAATAAGAAATATGTAAAAGAATATATATTATTGTATTTTATTTACAGTTTGATTATGATTAATATAAGGTAATAATCTTCTTGCATTATTTCCATCATCAATTTCATCAATAATTTCAAATTGATCATTTATTGTTATAGATGATGATGATGATTTTTGAATACGTGGTGTTGATTGTTTGAAATTATCTAATTGAATATTTGAAATTAGTTCAATATCTGTTTGTATTGATTGATTTTGTTGTCTTGGTGAATAAGAAATTGTAATTTTTTCTTTATTTTCACCTTGATTTGTAATATGATCAGATAGAATAATATTAGTTGAAAGTTGAAGCCACCATTGAGGATAATCATCACCAGTTGATACTGATCGATTTAAATATTCAATACCATTACGAATTGTTCTTGTTGTTAATGAATAATAATTTGATGAAATATTATGAATATATGGATTTGCAATAGATGATAAAAGATTTTCATTTGTTTCTAAATTAAGATTAAATAATTGAATAAATTCAGGATCAATTGATGTTGATCGATCAATAAATTGATGTCTAAAATTTATTTTATTAATATAAACAAAAAAAAAAACAAAGAAGAAAATAAATTTATACTCTGTTTGTGTCATTATTGAAATTTGAACTCGATCTTGTAATATCGATTGATTATGTACTGTTTCTTTTGCATTATGCTCTTCAAAATCTATTATTTCATGTTCATCAACTGTTTCTTCTTTAAAATACGGAAGAAATTCTAATCGACTTCTTAATTGTTCATTATCCATATCACATTGAACACCTATTTGATATCCTGATCGAATAGAACGAGTATATTGATGGTATGGTACACTATGATATTCATTAACATCATGCCAAGAATGACGACGACGTCGATTAGATGTTGATAGAATTGTTTGACTAAATCGTCGTTCATTTGTTAATATTGAACGAAGATTTCGACCATCTGTAAATACTTGAACAGCTGCATCTTGAACTAAACGTGGTTTTCCTCGTTCAACAACAGCACCATCAACTATAATCAAAAAAAAGAAAAGTTTTATTTTTTATTTTGATCATAAAATTATTTTTTGTATTACCAATAATCCATAATTTACACATCATTGGTAAACGAGTTGATTCTCCTTCAATATCCCATCTAATAACATCTGATATATCACAATCATCAATTAATGAACCAATACATCTTGCATTTTCTTGTTTAAAAAATATTTGTCTATCACCTGTTGTTATCCATGAATCTTTTCCATTAGCAAATGAAAATGGTTCTCGTACACTAGTTAAATTTTTAACATAAGGTCGAAATGGTACTAATGATATTCCACTTTGTCGTCGTCGTGGTGGTCTTGGACGAATGATAATATTTAAATTATCATGATCAATTATTTCTGTTGTATTTAATCGCTGCATTATTATTAAAAGAATTTATTTTCTTATTAACATCTAAAGAAAAAAAAAATTAAATTAAAATAACAGATTTTTAATATATCAATATATAGGTATTTGAACTATTTCAATAGTGCACCTGTTGATCGTTTGTCATTGATTTAAGAGAAAAAACGAAATTCGATATATTTTAAAATGAGAGAAGAAGAAGAAGAAGAAGAAGAAAAAGATGAATGTTACTTTTTAATACAAACCGCAAATCGATTTAAATTGCATTATTTAAAATGGAAAAAAGAACGAAAGCGAACATAAAACATTTTCCAGATTTTTTTTCTTCTTTATAAACAAAATAACATTTTATTTTTTATTAGAAAAATCCATTAGAATATTGAGACTCGAAAAAAACGATTAATGTGATATGTTTATTTTTAAAATAAGAATTCAAAAAAAAAAGAGAAAGAGAAATATTCTATTCATAGATTTTTAATAAAACATTATTAAATTCTTTTTCTTTTATTCTTAAAAACGTTTGTTGCATTATGTTAATATGTGAAGAAAGTTAAATTAACATATCTCTATCGGTTATAATCTGAACTGTGTAAAATATGTTGTTTTAACGTATAACGAATGAAAACTATTTAGGCTTCGTTTTTCGTTTTTCTATAGTGTCATAAATGATTAGTCTGTTTTTTTATATTTTAGTAATTATGAAAATGAATTTTGGCTTCATTGTTTTTTGTCTTAGATATAGTTTTACCTTACCAGAAAATCGAAATTATAAAATAATATTGCTGTTGCTAATGTTGTGATATTTCAAGTATTTTTTTTTCTATCTCATGCCGATTTAATTCATTTCATCAATCTATTTCTCTCCTTTCTTTTTCTTTTTTAACAACATACTATTTCTCTCTTTTAAATTCTTTTCATTTTTTTTTTTTATAAAATAAGACATCAGTTAACAATAGTGTTGTTGTTGACACCATTTGAATATGGCGGCAAGTAGAGACTATAAAAACAAAACAAAAAAAAGAATTGGCTCTTTTAATTGCTTCCCAAGTATATACAGTATTTATGTACGAAATTGAAATCGACACTATTGAGGTAAGAGAAACATTTACAAAGGAATATTATGAAGAAGAAAATGAAAAAAAAAAGAAACGAAAAAAATGAAATTATTTGAAGGTGTTTAATCATAGTTTATATTCAATTATGTTAATTTTTCTTTAAAATAATTATATGAATATGAAAGATCTGTTAATGAATGTTTATAATCAATATATAAATGTATAATCATCTATATAAAACAATTTTTATTTTTATTTTAGAAAAAAAAAAAAAAGAAACGATGCGTTTGTAATGTTGTTATTGTCAAAACAATCTTATAAAATATTGAATTATATTTTCTATATATAAATAAGACCTGATTTACAACCGATTATTTAAAAAAAAATTTTTTCTAGAATAATAATTAAATAAAAAGGAAAGAAAGTGTAATTATAAACTGAAGTACATTTTTTTTTCATATTTTGTTATAATGAAACAAAAAAGTATTCAAGCATGTTTTTTCATTTAACTTTGATTATTTATCTCTTAATATATTTCATACAAAAATTTTTTCTTTTTTAAATAAGAATTAATACTAATCTTCATTTGATGTTAATAATGCACAAAAAAAAAGTGGCAGACAAAATAAATACAATGTATTGTCAATCGCAAGTCTTTTATGTTTATTTTTATAAACAATTGTCCTTCAAAAAAAAAAAAAAAAGGAATTTTTTTTTCTTCAAACTCATTAAAGATGATCATTGTATAGCAATGAATACATACAAAAAAAAAAAAAGAAATGCTCTACTTTATCCAAATGAATACATATATATTTTTTTAATTAAAATAGGAATAATTTTGTTTTACCATTTTGAATAAATTATTTTTATTTTTAAATAAAAATAAATAAATTAAAATGTTGATGATGATGGTGAAAGATAATTTGTACTAATTGTAGTTAATTTAGTTGAATGATGAATTGAAACACTATTATTTGAATATTCTTGTGATGATAATTGATAAAAACTTGATCTTGATCCTAAACCACCATTTAAATGTTTTTTAAATGTTACTTCAAATGATGGTATATCGGTTTGTTTATGAAATTTTTCATTTATATCTCGAGTCATTTTTGGACAACATAATGAAAAGATTTTTTCTAAACCATCTTTAAATGTTTCATTAAAATATCCATATAATAATGGATTTGTTATAGCTGATATCATACAAATTAAAAATCTTAATGGAAGATATTTTGATAAATTATTTAATTTTTCTCCATGATTTAAATGATTATTTTCTGAGAATTTTAAATTTAATAGATTAATTAAAAAAAAAGAAATAATAATTTTTATTTAATTACCTGTTTGATTTTGATATCGATTAATATAAGTAAATACAGTATATGATATATTAAATGGTAACCAACTAATTGCATATGATGATACAATAAGTAATAAAAGTACATTATTTCGTCGTTGACGACGAACTTCATTACGTAATGAAGCTATATTATGACGTTTAATTAAAAATCGATATCGAAAACCTAGATCATATTAAAAAAATAATAAAGAAAAATAAAATTCAGAATTAATTTTACATACGTTCTCTTAATTTAATCATAACTTGATAATATGTTATACATATAATTGAAATTGGAAGAATAAATTGAAGAAAAAATATAAATATTGTATATAAAAGACGCCAATCTCCATGTTTTGGCCATGATTCATGACAAACATGTAAACGTCTATATGTTTTAGTAGATTTTTCTTCACATGAATCATTTTTTGAATGTATGCATAATAATTTAACCATTATATCAATAACAACTTCATCATAAACTTGTGATGAATGTGAATATATAAAAAGTGGACTAGCTGCTCCAATAGCTAATAACCATATTCCAATCATAACAATAAATGTTAAAAATTTTCCTACAAATTTTTTATGTGGATAACAAACAACTAAATAACGATATATTGATATTGCAACGATAGTTAATGATGAAACACATACATTTATTGCTGGAAAACTATCTGCTAAATTACAAAATGCAGGTGGAAATGTCATATATATATTTAAACTTCTATATGTATTTAAAGGCATTGTAAATAAACATAAAACTAAATCACTTAATGCTAAATTAACTATAAAACAATTATGTAATTTATGTGGAATATTTGATTTACCAATACATAATATAACAATAATAACAAGACTATTACCAACAATTCCAAGTATACTTTCTATAATTGATATGATAACAAATGGAATAAATAACCATTGAGGTAAAGATGTAAATGATTCAATATCAGGAAGTAAAGAATCAGGTGATGTTAAATTTGTCATTATTGTGATTCTGTTTAATAAAAATTCATCTTCATGCATTTACTGACTCGTTATCTGAAGAGATCACGAAGTCTCGTATTTCACTCATCATTAATTGCGAATAAAAAAAAAAAAAAAAAAACAAGAGAAAAAAAAAGAAAAGCAGAAAAAGAAGAAGAAGAGTTTGCCTTAGGCACCTAACAGCTTTAAGAACGATGAAATTTTTTTTTCTATTATTTTTCTAATCTTTGAACGCAATCTGTTTTCTTCTTGAATCTCTATTTATATTCGTCGCTGTCATCATAATGATGAAAATCTTTTTTTTAACGCTAGAATGCTTATGCTTTTCATTTGTATTCTTCTTCTATTTGCTTTTACATTCATTTCATAGAAAACTCGATTGATTCATAATCTTCCGTGTATTTATTTTGACAGTAATGACATATTTTTCTTAATTTTTTTTTCTTGATTACAAACTTGTACTATACGATTATAAAAATAACAGAAGAATAATTCATATGATAAGTATATAGAACAGATAAAAAAGGAAATCACAATAGCAGAAGAAAAAAAAAACAAAATTTTTTATTTAATAATAAAGTAATATAATTCTTTAAATATACAAATAAATTAACAAAAAAAGATTATTTTTTTTTTTTAGTGAAGTGTAAAAAAGAAAAAGAGAAGTTTCCTATTTTAAAATTCAATGATATAATGTCGAACAATCATCCAAAAATAGTAACAAAATAAAAATTTCTAGAAATTTCAATTAGTAGTAATTCTAGACAAAACAATAAAATTCTACCCCGTTAATTACGATATTTTATCACGTACTATTTTTTAATATAAATGTTAAAACATCATTAATACATTCAGATTTTGGGGTAAATTTTAATAAAAAAATTAATTAAATATATGGAAAAAAAAAACATACACATGCAATATTATCATAGACAAATAGAATGAAGAGAATAGACATTTATGATTCTCTAGACAATATTGGTGCATTGATAGTAAGTATTATAAACAAAAATAACATACTAATACAATATAATTTATGAAAGACAACCATCCAATATTACCAAGGAAATGAATAATGCTACAATCTTTCATCTTAGTAGTTCTTGAAAGCGGACATCCGTTTTCCTTGTCAGTTGGATCTATCATTGATGCATATAGTTCAGTAATTTCTTTTTTGTGTTTTTTTTGTCATATGTCCTAACAAATGTCAGACTAAGTTAATTTAATAAGATATTATATTTGACCTTTATTACATTTATAAATTGATAAAAAATATTTCTTTCATCTTGATTTATAAATGAAAAAAAAAATACAATTAAAATATTAATTTATGTTCATATATATTTTATTAATTGACACATGAATAAAAAAAGAAGTATTCTTTTTTTTTGCAGATAAAATATGAATATATTATTTTCTTCCACTTTTGGGTGTTCCTAATTGTGGTCGACTGGTGGTCGTATTATTTGCATCCGTTTCCGCTATAAATATATATATAGAGAGAAAAAAAACAAAAATTTAGAAGGAATATATCTGTTTTAATCGACTTACATAAAGCATTTGTATAGAAAGGAGCAAAAAAATCTTGAGCTTCTTTAATTTTATTTGTAAATAATTCTGATACATTAGAATTATTTTGATTTTCATCAGACCATTTTAATGCATCATTAATATATTTTTCCATTTTTTTCTATAAACAAAATAATGAAATTTATTTTTTTTTATTAATTTATATAAATAACTAACTTTATCATCTTTATTTAATTTATTCATATTTTTTGTTGGATCAATAATAAAATCTTTTGCAGTATTAATAATTTTTGTAAATGTATTACGTATAGCTATAGAATAAAAAAAAATTCGTTTTTATATTAAAGTAAAAATTAAATTACCAATCCATTGAAGATAATCAATTAATTCTTTATGATTATATCGTTTAGCAATATCAATTGGTGTTTCACCATTAGTTGTTTTCTGTTCAATATCACCTCCAGCTGCTACTATATGTTTAACACATTCTAATTGATTCCATACACAAGCTAAATGTAAACTTGTATATCCTAATATAGAACAGAAAAAAAATTCGTTTTTTAGTAATTATTATCTGTCAATATTTACCCATTCCATTAGTTAGATTAATTCCATTTGTCATCATTGTTGAACCTTTTTCTGCTAATAATTTAACAGTATCATGATGTCCAAGAATAGAAGCTAAATCAAGACATGTTCTTGTTTGATCATCTCGTGCTTGTAATAAATGATGTTGTTGAATAGCTTCAAAACGAAGATTTTCGATATTTTTTGTTGGTGCTGTTAAAATTTCTGTTAAATTTGAAATATTTCCATGACGAGAAGTATTAAATAATGTTTCTGTTAATTGTGGAATATTAATTTGTTCAATTAATGCTGCACGATCATGTGCACTTTTCTATAAAAATTTATTTATTTATTTTTAAATAGAATTAATTAAAATACTTTACCTTTTTCACGTCTTTTGGAGGCTAAAAATATCATAAAATAGATTAATTTAATCTGATTGAAATAAATTCATTATTTATTTATCACATACAAAAAATATTTTTCATTAAAATTTAAATCTTATCTTATTTATTTTATTTTCGTGAAATAATTATTATATTATTAAATAAAGACGATTAGAAAATTTATCTTTTTTTAACAAAATACTTATTAAATATTCAGTTCATTTTTTAATGATATAGATTTTAAATAAAGATAACATTTTTTGTTCCTGTCATAATTAAGGAGGAAAAAATTATGTTTAACATCCGTTTATCTTTTTCTTTTTTTCATTATTTATGCTATAATCTGTCAAAAAATATATATGACGAGTTTATACAACTTTCATTAGTTACTCATATATTTTAGTTGTCTATAATTAAATATCTTGCTAAATATATTACGAACATAAAGTATAAAAGGATATTCAGTCTAAAATAGCAAATCAAACTACACTTATATTATTTTGTTTTTATTGAAATTGAAAAACAAAAGTTAATAATAAAATTTTAGTCAATTCATGGTGTTTCCTTTGTTCTTCAACTATACGATAGTAACGGAAACCGGATATTATCCATTAGAAATTCCATATATAGCTCTTTCATCTATTAAGATTCAAGAAGGATTAGTACTTTTGATTGATTCTATAAATGAATTGATATGTAAATATTCAAAGATAAATTTGGAATTTAATTCATAATAGTATAGAATTATATCAGGATATTGGATGGTTGTATTTTTTCAATTAACTTTTATTTCCGCCTACATTAATGTAAAGTATTAACAGGAACGTTTAGTAATTAACCAATATTTATATATCGTCTTAGTATTAGCAGGTACATTTTATAGAAAGGACTTAATCTCGTTAAGGATATGTCAAAGAAAGCGTCATAATTGATAATTAATATATTTTTTATTTTTAAAACAGTGAACAATCTTCTAGGCGACTAATTCTTATCATTGAGAATAAAATGATTTTTGTTTTAATAGATGAATAATTTTGTTTTGTGCATATTTCATTAATTACATGCTTAACAGAGATATTCTTAAATAAATATAGAAAATTTCTGTTGTTTCTTACATATTGTCCTATCGGATAAATATTTGTTTACCAAAAAAAAAACCTTGCAGAAATTTTTTTTATTATCTTAGGATATTTTTCCTATGGCTCCGAATAGCCACAAGTGTCATTTTTTCTATTTTTTAATATATATTACCTTCTTGTTTTCGGAAAAGTGTACTGTAAATCAATATTATACTATTGAGACAAAGCCGGAAGATCTAGCTGTGCAATCTATCGTAAAACACAACTATCTATTGTAATAAAACTTTATTAAACAAAGATGTTTTGTCTATTACACATTGGATAAGAAATTTTGATGATCTTTATTAAGTTTATATGCTTTGAAATGCACCTGGTTTTTTTTGTTGTTAGGCAAAAGAGATGGAAATGGTGATATTGCTGTAGAGAATTTTATTAAAAATGACTGAAAATGTATCAGTCGTTTCATTAAACAATCTGTTAATATTAATAACTTAATATCTTGGATGTTAACTTCATAGAAATCCTCGCTCATCCATAAAATATACTATTAAGAAAAAGAAATTCATGAATTTCATCATTTTCAAGTGAAGAAGTTAAACAGATATTGAACAAAGGAAATGTGAAATTATACAGTTTTTTAGTACATTTCGTACGATATTCACTACAATATAAAGCTTATTGAAGAGGGCATGCATACAAGATATTCTCAGTAAGAAAAGATGTACAAGATTTTTTTCAAGTATTGAAAGAGATTTGTTTTTTCACTTACCATAATAATTTATTAACGTTTATTTTCTTTCTTTACAGATGTCGCATTATTCTCCATTTTCCTTTCCGTTACTCATAGTAACAGAGTACAAACCTCATTATAAAATTTTTACTTAATTATAATTATTTCTTTTTAAAAAAATGAAAATAAATGAATATTAAATAGAATAGAATAAATAAACTATTCTTGATACTTAGTAACTACTGGAGGTCATTGTAATAATGGTGGATTGGAAATTGAGAAAAAATAATTATTGTCTGATTCATAAAATTGCAGCGTTACACTGGTTGATTATGAAAAAAGGGAAAAAAAATTCGAATAGAACATAGTCATTCGTATCATCATTGTATTAACCTTGATCAAAATAATCTAATTTATTTTCTTTTTTTTCTTTAGTTTAGATTATAATAATCGAATAAAATTGAAAGAAAAGAAAAATTAAACGAAATATGTCTAGCGGACGAGATGAAGCAGTTACGGTATAAAATAAATCAAATTTTTATTAAAAATTTAATATAATTAGTCGATTTTTATGTAGGTTTTTTTAGGTGATTTATCACGTGATGCAACAAAAGAAGATGTAGAAAAAACATTTAGTTATTATGGAAGATTAAAAAGTGTTTGGTAAGAAATTAATTTTAATTTATTATTATTTTTTTTATTTTATTTATTTAAAATATTTAGGCTTTCACGCAATCCATGGGGATATGGTAAATAAAAGAAGAAAAGATAAAAAGTTTCTATGATTTTTTTTTTAAATAGGTTTTATTGATTTTGAAGATCAACGAGATGCAGCTGATGCAGTTAAAGCACTTGATGGAAAGTAAGTTTAATTAATAATTAAAGATAAAAATTTGAATTGTTCTTTTTTTTTTAATATTTAGAATGATTTGTGGTTCACGTGTTCGTGTTGAATTTTCACATGGCCGTGGTCGATCAAATCGAGGAGGAGGAGGAGGAGGAGGAGGACGAAGTCGTCGTAGATCAACAAGTCGATCACCTCGTTCAAGAAAACCTTTTAGTCCACATGATGTTTGTTATGAATGTGGAGGTATAGATTTATTATTTTTAAATAAAATTATAATTTCAAAAATTTTTTAGATCGTGGTCATTATGCATATGATTGTGAAATTCGATTAAGACGTCAACGTCGTATGAGGTAAGAGAAATATTTTCGAATGTATATATATATATATATCAAATTGGGATTAATTTCTTTTTTGTTCTAATGAATTGTAAACATTAAAAATAAAACGAAAGAAAAGTATCTGTTTTTAGTTCACATACACGTTGATGAAGAGAGACACATTGAAACGAGCGAGCGATTGTTGTGTACGATGCATTGATATTCATAGATCGAGAAGAAAAAACACATTGATGGAAATTATCAAATAAATTCGATAGATGCTCATCGACGTATTTCATATATTGTTCGTCTGTTCGGATTGGGAGTTTGAATATATGTATATATAGATATATATATATATGTATATATCAGATGATGAAACCATCGGAACAAAATCAGAAGATTTTCGATTTATTCATTCTATTTCTTTCATGTCAATTCCAAAGGTGTATATACGATCGACAAATCGTAGACAGAATATATTCTTTTTTACAACGAAAAAATAAATAAATTCTTTCATTTATCAATCGAATAAAAAGTAGGTTTTATTCTTTGTTTTCTCTTTTATTTCTTTATTTCTACAAATATCTTAATTTTAATAATAATTCTAGGTCAAATTCAAGAAGTCGTAGTCCAAGACGAAAAGGAAATGGTTATTCATCACGACGTAGTAAACGGTAAAATTATTTTTATTTTTATTTAATTAATAAGAATATATATATTTATTTAGAAATCGTAGTCGATCTGAAAGTAGTCGATCAGGTAGTGGTCGAGGTCATTCAGATAGTCGTTCACGTTCTCGATCACGTTCACGTTCGGAATCAAGTAGTTCATCTCGATCAAAAGATCGACGAACACGTTCAAAAACACGATCACGTTCTCGTAATAGTCGATAAAGAAATATTCAAGGTAAAATAAAAATTCTATAAATCCTACTTTTTAATTGATTCTTTTCTTTTAGATAAAAATGACATTATTCGTTTTTTTTTTCGATTATTAAATATAATCAAGGAAATGATTATCGTTTTGCTTTTTTTTGTGTTTTCTTCTTTAAAAAAAACATTATCTGTGCTTTTATACATACGTACTTAAATATACTCTTCAAAATGTACTCAGTTTTTTTTTTTGGCTTTAGACTTTTTTTTTTCTTTTTTGGCTATGTTTTGTTGTTTTTTACTTATGTCTAGTTGGTGTGATGAAAAAAAAAAGAAGTATATAACCAGCTATTGACATCATAAAAATTTAAGAAAAAAAAAATAATTATTTTTTCATGAATTATATTATCAATGAAATAACAATTAATGGATGAGTGGGTAGAGGTAATGTATGATTTTTTCAAGGATAAAATAAGAAGAAGAAAGAGAGAGAGAATAGATGTACTTAGTACCGTTTCTTTTTTTTTTTTTTCTTCTTGTTTTATGTCTTTAGTCAATGAGAAAAAGAGAGAAAAGACGTGGGAGAATTTCTTTTTTTGGTACCATTGCGCAAGAGAAAGAGAGTCGAAGAGAGAAGAGTTATTTTTTCACACGAGCTCATTTTAAAACAATCATTCTTATTCTCGGTGTGTATATGTGCATTTGCAGCTAATCTTTAAGCAATGTCGACCATCGTTTCGGTTCTTTTCCTATTGCTTATTACTATTGGGATCGTTTATGGACAAAATCAAATTAGAGGTAGGTAAAATAAGTTAAAATAAATTAGTTCTGCTGTCTACACATATATCTATGTTCAGCAGTTGTCACTGATCAGATTTCAATTCAACCTGATAACCTTTAAGTAAAAGCTCAATGTTTGTCTAATATTTTAGTACAGGTGTCAGATTATTTTTATTTTAACATGACTATTAAATTGATGAGAATACTCTCCTCCCATATAATGTTCAATTGATACTAGGTAGTAACAAGCTAACACATATATTGGTTACCGTCTGTATATTTGAATAAGAGAAGACAGAACGTAGAGAGAAAAAAAGAAATGAATTTATTAACGAACACTTTAATATTGAAAACAAGAACGATAAATGAATTCTTGTGCAATGTATATGTAAATATTTCTACTTGAAATAAAAATTGATAGAGTTATTGAATGTTAATCGTATTATTTTATTTAAGTTGTCAAATGGATAAGATTTTTTTTTTTTAATATTTAAAATAAAAAGAAAGAAAAAAGAAAATTATTCATAATTATAAGTAGTTTTGAATCTTTTTTTTTTTCTTGTTCAACTAGTAATCGGACAGGCAGATGATCCAAATTGTGCAAAATGTGACATTCGTGCAGTATGCATACGTTTATCTAATGAAAGTGGTGTCAGCTGCGTTTGTCTTCCTGGTTTTGCTTTATCTTCATCAACCGGACATTGTGTTCTTCAAGGTAAAAGTTTTTCTTTTTTTTTCTTTATCTTACGTAATACTTCTTTCCATACTTCCGCTGTCAAAAGAGCGTAAAACACAATTCCAACATCCGTTGACCAATTATATTCAATAATTATATATATATTTATATATATGTCATTTTTTTTCCTAGAAATACCGCAAAATGGCATCTGCGACAGCCGTTATGAATGCTTTAATGGAGGTTAGTAACTTCATTTTTTTAATAAGAAAAAAAAATATTTATTTATTTTCAAGGTTATTGTTCAAATGTAACAAGTAAATGTGTATGTTTATCAGGTTATGGAGGTCTTATGTGTGAATTAGATATAAATGAATGTGCTGCAAATGATAGAATATGTGGACCATTTAGTTGTACAAATTTACCAGGAGATTATAAATGTGATTGTGATTTTTTTCATTCGGGAAAACGTTGTCAAAATAGTAAATTAAAAAAAAACTTATTTTAAAAAAAAATATATTCTTTTGTTTTTTCTTAGTTAGTGCCATTGGTTTATTTATAATAATTATTTCATCAATTGTAGTACTGTTAATTATTGCTTTTCTTATATTATTTACTATTCGAACATTAGTTACTTATCGATTATCAAAACGAACTTCAAGGTATGATTTATTGACCCTTTTTTTTTCTTTCAATAAGATAAATTCTTTTTTTTTTGTATAGAGAACATGAACTTCAACTTCAAAATCCTTGTATGGCAACATTAACTACTAGTGGTATGATGGGAGATGATTCTTTAGGAAATATTTCATCATTTATTCGTCCAATTGGTCATAGAATATATGTTCCAATGGAAACTAGTTTTGCTAATGCAACACGTGTTCAAGCCGGTCGAGATGATGATGATAAAAGACAGATTCCACCACCACCAAAATATGAAAGTTCAAATTTTGATCAATCTGTTCCTAATACAATATCTACTTAAAAACCACCTGTGACTATATAAATATATCTTTTATGGTCTTATTTTACATATGAAACAATAAATAAACTATTTATTTTTACCATTAAATCAGGTCTTTCTTTTTTAATTAATCAGAATTATAATAATTCTAAATATATAATCACTATACTTCTTTTATTTATTAACCTACTATGTATAGTGAGAGTGTTAAGAATACACTGCATCCAATGATGTGTCTACATTAACTATCAGATACAGTTCGAAGTATAAAAATGTATTAAAAAAGAAAATGACATTTTTTATTTGGCATATATCTTGATTCACGTATGTAGATGATAAAATCGAAGAAGTCTTCCAAACATTTATCATTTATCTTTGTTCTAATATACTTTATTTAATATATGAATATATCACATGGTATAGCGCATTCCAGACTTTCTCGCTATATTTAATAAAAAAAAGAAGTATAGTAATATAACAAAGGAGTTGAGATGCTCTGTAATTAATATGGATAGATGCGAAATTTATTTTTCTAAGAATTTTGTGGCATATCATGTTATTACCTTTAGATTATGGTTTTATTCGTAGACGACATTTGAATTATCCTTTTACGATACACAGAATATGATTTCAAGTTCGTCAAAGAAAATTAATAATTTATAGAAATATGATGCTTGAATATTATTAAAACTGTTCTCAAGAGTAAAAGATTAGAGTAGAAACTTTTGACCTTAAAGATGAAATAAATTATTCTAGAATACTCCTCCAACTACTTTCTTTTTGATAATAATAACAAGCATACTACCTTGTTTGTAGAAAATTCTATGTATAAAACTCAATAAAACAATGTCAATTTATCTATTATTCAATGAAAATTATTTACTAATTAATCATTAATTTGAAAACAATATTCAAAAGAGAATCATTTTTGTATATCATACTCAATGAACTTCCAAACAGATATGTGCTCTTCCATTCTTCAATATATCTCCTAATCATAATCTAGTAACATTAAGATAAATCTAACATCTCGTTTATTACAACTAGACGGTATGTATAGAATTTAATATAATCATAATAGATGTCGCTTATCATTGAATTATTAAGAATCTCATATATTTGACTATAAGAATTTTCTGTAATATTTTAATAAGGTTTTTAAATAATATTGCTTTAGAAATGTATATATAGAAAAAGAAAAATGTTCACTTCATTTATCAATGGTTTCATTCATTGATCAATGAAAAAGATGTATACATCAATCAATCAATCAGATATATATCTGCTCAATGTGAGATTATTTATTTAAATATTTCCTTATGTATACAAAATATAATTGATCAATAAATCTAAGATTGATAACAAAGGTATTTATAAATATTGTGCTTTTATAGAATAACTAAGGAAAATAGATATATTTTTGTTTTCATTTAATATAAGAGAATTCTCATTAACTATGAAAGAAAGTAAGATAGACTCTATTTCTTTGACTGATTATGAAAAGATTAAAGAAAATGATTTAATATTCTACCCAAACATAAAAACTATTTACTTATTCATAGACTGTTGATTCAAAAAGCTGAATATTTAATGGAAGTTGATGTTAGTTTTTTATTGATCAATTTCTTTCACTAATAATCAGATCATGCAAAAAATTATTTGAGAGAATATTTTTATTTGAAAACAAATTCTTATGGGAAATAAAATAAAAATAAATATATTTTTTTTTTTGAACAAACTAAATATGTTATTTATTTATTTTTTCTTTTATTGATTATAAATTCATTAAAAAAAAAGAGCTTGTTGAAAATCTTAAATTGTGTTTAATATATATCCAATTTGTTATATCATGTTCTTTTTCTTTGTATATTATATATGTATAATTTACATAGATGAAATTTAAATCGAAAAAGAAACAAGAAAATTGATATATAACAAAACTAGATATTTAGTTTTTTTATTTTGTCTTTTGTATTTATTATCCTGTTCGTGAAATCCATAATGGTTTACCATAAAATCGATTTGTACGTGTTCGTCGTGATAACCATAATGGACTAAGATAAAAATTTGGATATTTATTACGTTTTATAAATTGATTATCATCATCGTCATCATCATCACCATCATTGTTTTGATTTTTTTCAGATAAATCTAAACTTGAATGTTGATGATCTAATTGTTTATTAATGTCTTCAATTAATGGTGCCAACTGTTGTTCTTGATGATATTCTCGTAAATATGCCGGATTAATGGCATATAATGTATGAATAAAAAGAATAAGTATTAAATATATAGCAAATGTCGAACGGACAATCATTGTAGGTCTAGTTGATGAAAGTAGTGAAAATAGTTAATGCTAAGAATGTGTTGCGGATACAATTTATATTTGGTCGTCTAGAAAAAGTATTTTAGAGAGAGAGAGAGAGAAAAAGAGAAAAAAAAAGAGAAGTAAACCAATCAAGAACTAGTATAAAAACGCAATAAGTCTTTTTCTTCGATGAATATTCTGTTTGGACTTACGTCAGTCTCTTCTTCGGACATTAGAACATTACAAACAATTACTATACATATTTAGAACTATGTATATAGATATATGTATATACTTAATCACATTAGAGTATAGTGGGTGGCAACTGTTGGCCTTGTTCTTCAATTTATCTCACAGAAATATTAAGTGGATAATCATTGTAGTTTTTTTTTAGTCTTTTTTTTTTTTTCTTACGAAAGGTGTGGGCGAAGAAAAAAGAACATAAACAAAAGAAAACTTATGAAGTAATTTCATGTATCATTTTTTATTACAAAGGCGGTGACATATCGGAACTATTTATAAAACAATAGAAATGTATGAATATAAAAGAAAAGAAAAGTAATTTAGATATCAAATGAAGTCATGCATAGTATTACTTTTATTATAAATATATAAAAAAAAAAATATCTATTAATATTTATTAAAAGAAATTCTAATGAGAAAACTCGTAAATATTAAAATATATTTGACATACTTTATTAAATATTAAAATGAATAGTAACTAAAAACAAAACTAACTGGAAAATTGTATAAAATTCTTTTTTCACTCAATTAAGAAAAATCTCAAATATAACAAAAAAAGATGAAACTTAAATCTTAGAAGGATTATTAATTTTTATAGTATACTGATATTCTCTCTCCCTCTCATAATTCTAGATAATCATGAGCCAGCATATCAATTCTGATTTATTTTCATATCATTTCCTCCGGATTATATCATTATTGATCTTGATTATTTTTCTTATAAATATTGATTCAAGTCATTCATTAATAACTGTTACATCTAATGAATATCTTGGTAGTACAGGAAAACATCTTTTTCATTTTGTACAAGTAATTTTAAATTTTACTAAAAAAGAAAGATTTTTTGATTAAATGATTATATTAGGTAACAGATATTCATGTAACTCATATCGGTAATGCTGATAGAATGGAACAATTTGAACAATTTTGTAATGATATTATTAAAAAATTGATTAAACCACAAGTTACTGTTATTTCAGGTAAATTAAACTAATTTTGATTATTAAAATTTTCTAATTATTCAATACTAAAAGGTGATCTTGTACACAGTGCAAGTAGTTCAAAATTTAGTCATGATCGAATATTGGGAACAGCACAATATGAACAAGAATGGAGTATGTATAGAGATATATTAAATCGAACTAATATTACAAAACATACAAAATGGCTTGATATAAGAGGAAATCATGGTATGAATAAATTCATATGAATATTTAATTTTTCTATTTTAATAAATAGATGTATTTATGGATTCTGAACCAGATTCATTAAAAAGTTATTATCGGTATTTATTTTCTTAATTGAAATATTATTTTTAAATTAAATTTATTTTTCTTATTTTTAAAAGTATATATTCACATCAAGGACATGATCATAGTGGATCGTATAGATATACATTAAAAACAAATGATAATGATACTTATTCATTTATTAGTGTTGATATGTGTCCACGACCAGGTATTGGTCGTCCATTTAATTTTTTTGGTCATGTTAGCAAAGTATAAGAAAAAAAAAAATTTCGATTGATTTTAAATTAAATTTTATATTTGAATTATTTAGAAAGAAATGAAAACATTATTAAAATTATCTGAAGAAACAAAAAATTCAACTTCAATTATATTCTTTGGTCATTATCCATTATCATTTACTTATTCTATTGGTCTTAATAAAATAATGAAATATGGTATTGTTTATTTAAATGGTCATCTTCATTCAGGTATTAAACATTTATATACTCGTCATTCAAATGATTTACTTGAACTTGAATTAGGAGATTGGAAAGATCGACGACGGTAAATATATCATAGAATTTTTAATTATTAATAAAAAAAAAGAATTTTTTGTTTGTTAAGATTTCGTATAGTAACAATTGATTCTGGTTTATTATCTTTTGAAGATTTTAAATTTAATCAATCAATATTTGCTGTTTTATCAAATCCAAAACCAGCATTATTTAAAACATCAAGAGAACCACTTTATCGTTTAAGAGAGAGTACACATATCAGGTTAATAGAAAAAAAAATATTTTGTTTTTGCAAAAAACAAAAAACATTCTTTTTCTTTTTATTTAGAATTCTTATTTTTTCTAAATTACCTATTATTCATGTGAATATTTCAATTGATGGATATTTTATTGGTTCAGCTATTCAATCAGTTGATAATAAAAATTTATTTGTTTTACCATGGAATACAAGTTATTATAATGATGAAAAATCCCATCAAATTTTTGTTGAAATTAATGTAAGAAATTTTGAAAATAAATATTCAAGATATTAATATTTACGATTAAGGATAATGGAAATAATACAGTCATTTTAAAATATGAATTTTCTCTATCATTATCAACAGTAACATTATGGAATCCATCAAAAATAATTCTTACTATTCATCAACCAACTTTTGTATTAAAAAAAACCATTTATTTTGAAAAAAAGTTTATTTAGATATTTTTAGAGTTTTGTTCTTTTAATTGTGCATTTATGTATATATATTTTCATTTTATTATTTTTTCGACGCCAAGCGAAACAAAAGTCATGTAAGCTAAATTTAAATATAAATAATATTATGATTATAGTTTTTCTCGAATTTTTTTAGCTGATTTTATTGGTCATTTTACAATACGAAATAAACTTCGTTCTCGATTAATAGTTTTATGTTCAATTGATTTCATATATTATTCATTACTTGGTTTAGCATTATATCATTTTATTGGTAAAAATTTTTTATTTTATTAAATATTTCTTAAAATATATCTGTTTGATAAGGTCCATGGTATATTGGATATTTAACTCCAGGTCATATTGGTAGTGTTTTTCTTTGGGGTATATTAATTCAAGGAGTTTATTTACCACCTGATTCACAAATATTTACAGGAATTTTTCAAGTAAATTCATATAAATACAAATAAATAAATAAATAATTCTATTTATTGTCTTTTTATTTTTAGTTATATTTTTTTCTTTTTCCATTAACATATTGTTTAAGTTCATCATGTTTTTATCGTTATATACAAATTCAATCAAATATAAATATAATTAAATCTCGTTTTCATAATTGTTTTCAAATATTTACAGTTTATATTTTATTTCTATATACATTAATATTTATTTTATTTTGGTCATTTCTTATATCAGCATCATATAAATTATCTTGGATAATTTCACCATTTGGTTTAATATTAATTATATTTTCAATAATTCTTTATATTAAATCTCATAGATTAAAAAGAAAAGATGTTAAATTAATATTATTAAAAAAATCAAATGAAATATTAAATTCAATTGATGAAAATAATTTTCAATTAATTTAAAGAACAAAAAAATTTATTTTATATGATAATTGATATCTATATTTATTAAAATATTTTAAACTTCTATTTTTTATATTCTCGCATGTATTTTATTTTTTTTTAATGTTGTTTACAAAATATTCTTCCTTTTAATTTTTTTTTGTTTATTGAAAATAATGTAGTGGTTTATTAAGATTAATTTCAAGGTCAGGTATTTTTCAAATATATAAATAAAGATAACTTGAAATGATCTTTATTTATTTATTAAATAAAAAAACGTTATTGTTGTTAATATCATTGAATAAAATTTATTCAAGCACATTTAAATCTATTTATTAAAATATTTTGTTATTGTAAAAACAATTTGTTAGATTTTATTCATAGAAGATATAGATGAAGAAAAATTCGAAAATTAGCTGTCCAAGTAGACAGGATCCCGAACTTAAGAGAAAATTTTCTAGATTTTGCTGCATGCAATAGTGGAGATTCGTCTAATCACAGAAAGATCAGTTATAAAAGCATATTTTCTATGTATATTATTTTGAACGTGTTTTACTGTATTCAGAAATCGAATATATTGTTATGCAATTGTTTTAACAAGTTTAAACAAATCATGTGCGATAAGATTCTTAACAACAAGAAGCTTCTAATTTGATCAAGTATCCTAATATTAATATACCTGCGGATGAAGATAATCATTTTTATACTGTTCTGTCTTTTAACAGACTTCTTTTTTTTCCTTTTATTATGAGAAATTATCTTAAATTTGCATTTTCTTTTATCTAATTTGTATTTTTTCTCTCAAAGATGATAGCTGAATGATTCTGAAAATTCTTGTGTTTCTCTCTACATTTACGTGCATCAATTGATTGGACTAGACAAGTAAACAGATTATGTCTCATAATGGTGAGTATCTTATTTTTTTCCCATTTCACTCTATGGTTTCTATAGTTAGTTGATTTCTTGCATTTTCTATTAGCCAATATTTCCAACCAATCATATAAAGGATGGATCAGAAGTCTATGAACTTAGTTTTAATATTTTCGCTGTAATTTTTGTTCCTTTGGTTCTTTAGAGCAAATTCTATTTTTAATAAAAACACTGTGAAATTCTCTACAAAATCATATCTAGATTTTAACTCAAGAATTTCAATCAAGATAACTAAGCAGATTATACAGGCGATAAAACAATAATATATGTCAAAAATCGACAACCTAGTTTCGAACACTGTACTTAGTAAGGAGCAGAAAACTTTATCGAAGTTTTAGTGTTGCACCTAGATAGAAAAGGACGACTACTTCTAATCAAAACAATAGATCGAATCCACGGTAAATTTTTATTTTTTGCGACACATATGTCTAAGCTTATAGCTTTCTTATGATATGAGTTTAGAGGATCAGTCGTAGATTGTCCTATCATAGGCACAAATTGAGTCAGGACTTTTTGATTTTATCAATTACTTTTTTTTTAAGTATAGGTGAATACATCAGGTTTTTGATTATCCAAAGGGACTTCTATATTCCTGTACAAAACTATCATTTTGGGTTGAGATTCAAAAGTTGACTATGGCTGCTTTTTGATATTTTCATATGGTTAAGTAGAGCTCGTCAAGTTCAAAAGTTTTAAAACCTCTTCTTCAAAGCAAAAGTTACAGAAAAGTCCTACGAGAAAATGAAATAATTAAAGAAAAAAAACTACTGAAAATAAAATTTTTGTATCCCGACTAAAGGTAATAGTTTTGTACAGGAACACGGAAGTTCATTTGAATAAATAAAAACCCGGTATATTCACCTATCATTTTAAGAAGAAGTTAGTGAAGTCAAATAAAATAACAAAGATATATGAAAAACTCAGGTAGAAAGAACTTTCGGGACACCGATTAGTACACCCTCACTCCTATAAAAATTTCTTTTTTATATATTTACTTAAAAAAAACTAAATAATTTTTATTACAAAAGAAAACTTCTGAAAGTCATACAATGACATAAGACAAATCTTTTTTTTCTAATGATATAGAAAATTTCTATAACATTAAATATGAGATAAAATTTGTCGATTTAATTGTCTACGTATACATCTAATTTGTGTTTTTAAATCTTCATGATGATTTATTTGATGAATATGAATAATTTTTCCTGATAATTTAATAATTGATTGTAAATAAATAATAATTTGTTGATAAATATTATTTGATATTAAAATAAGATCATATTTTTTCCAATCACTATTTATATAAAATGGTTTACCTTGAAGAATTGTTTTATTTGAATTTGAAGGTATTTGTTGATAATTATCAATAAAATAAGCTGATACTGTAGATTGAGTTGATTTTGATTGAAATAATTGAATAAGATCATCATAAACAATAAATGGATATTGATGATACCAACTTTCAATTCGATGTTCTTGATCAGTTATTAAGATAAAACGTGGATAAGTTTTATTTAATGAAAATGAAGATTTTATATCAATAGCACTACGAGAACGTGGAGTTTGAGGTTTTAATTTTATTGTTGATTTTAATGGAATAGTTGAAGAATTTTTTGAATTATTAAATATTGGTTGACGAGGTGTATTTCCTGTTTGTCGTTGCTGTTGTTCTTCTTCTTCTTCTACTTCTTTGACATTTTCTAAATGTAGAGAAGGTGTTGATGATATTGGATGATCATCATTGTTGGATAGATCGGATATTAATAATTGATTACGTTTATCATCAAAAGATGATATTATTGTTGATGATGAAGGAGAACGACCATGTACTGGTGCTGATAATGGTGGTTTAAGTTTTTTATTTTTTACGTCTAATGAATGAGTTTTACCAGTTGATAAAAGTGGATGAAGTGGTTTTGTTCCTACTATTAATGGTTCAAATACTTGACGAGTATAAGTTTCTGTTAATTGTTTTTGCATTCGAGAACGAGATAATGCACCTGAACAAGATGTTATACTTGTTCGTGATCGATTGTTAGAAGTAAGTACAGAATCCATTGTTGAAGACATACCTAATTTTTATTATTATATTGTATCAAAAATACGATCTAGATGAATTTGACTAGGATTAGGAAAATTAGCTTATAGGTAACTATGTGGGCGATTTGCAATATATCGGTACCGTTTCAATTTTTAACGTAGATTCGCAATAACTTTAGTTCATGGTGATCGATTTAAATCATTTTTTTTTGTTTTGATCCTCTAGTTAATCCTCAGTATAAGGCAAAAAATCAACTTTTTATCACATACGGTTCTCAAGTTATGGGTACTATAAGGGTCAAAATTCTGTATTTTTCTGCTAATTACCGATATAACAGTGGGTTTCTGCCATCTTTGATTGTCACTTATAATCTAACTTCTTCTACCATTTTGTAGAGGATACTTTGAACGTTCAGAGAATGTAAATGGTCTGCTGCAATGTCACAATTTTTCTGATAAATTTTGCTAATCTCTGAGGTTACAGACACTGATTAAGTTTTTGTCCCGCGAGATTAAAAACGTTGATGGAGACAAACAGCTTTTCATAGAAGATTGAGAAAGGTCTCAAATGATAGAGAAATAACGCGCTATCTTTTGACAGAAAAAAAAAGTTTTTTTGCATCGAAATTTCGAGAAGAAAGTTTCGATATAAAATCAAAAACCATAGTTATCACACTAAATGTCCCGCGAGATTTTCATTTTTGTTTCGCCTACAATTCAGTCAAATCTCAATCTTTAGGAACGAAACTTTGCTCCTTTTTTTCAACCTGTGGGAACTATCTGTGATAAAAATATCAGTTCTTCACAATGGATAGTTCGGGAAAAAATTACATATTATTGTGAAAATGTCCTGCGAGATTTTTAAGAAGAAAAATGTCCCGCGAGATTTTTTGAGTGAAACCTAAACCAAGTCGTGGACAAAACCATACTTATTTTACATCAATCGATTCCTCTTTCGAAGCGCTAGCGATCTGACCATTTAATATTTCTGAAATAAGTCGTTTCGGATTGAAGAATAGCTTATACCTAGAGTAAGTATATCTCAGATATGTGTTTCTCTGATATCAGCAGATTTTGTGAATTCAATAAGGTGTAATTGTTCTGTTGATATATAATCATGTTTACTTACTTATTTTGAAGTTATGAATCCGGGATCCGATCTCATTGTGAAGAGAAAACTCTAAGGATTTCATACAAAATGTCGGTACTTTTTCTTACAATTACCTCAGGAATTATAACTCTTCCCAATAATCCCTGTATCTCCGCTATCTTAGTAGTGGTAGTCGGGAAATTTTTTTCTTGTTTTTCCCTAACATATAGTAATAAAATCATCAGGTCAAAACATTTAAATTTGAAGTTTTTTTTTTGGTCATTTTTTTTCGCAAACGGTACTAATATATTGCAAATCGCTCATGTATTCAAAAAAAAATTCTAATCATTAACCACTCTTTTGTTTCATGAATAAAATCATAATTTGTTAATAAAAGATCACAATAAACGAAAACGAATGTTTAAATCATTCGAATTTATCAGGCTTGTATCAGAAAATGACTACTATTGTAATTTTATGTCTCTCATCTTTGTTCTATTTGGTATATTTATTCGCTCGTCATTACCAAGAAGTTTGAAACCATGAAAGAAGAAAAAAAGGATATCCTTAATTGTCTCATTCTAACAACTAATTTAGTCAGTGAAATTTATATATATATATGATTAAAATAAAATATAAATCATAAAGATATTTAATTATTTATATTCAATTGTGGTTAACTAATTCTTCAAGAAAATTCTTACTAATTATCCAAATGATGAATAATTTATCAACCTGATGGAGATTGAAATCTATTAATTTTTTTTTCTTCTTGTTGTTGATGTATAGCTTGTTTAAGAGCTTCAAATGAATATCCATCACAATTAAAAAGTGAAGTTGATGGATCAACAAGAATTTCTTCTGTTGTTGCAAGACGTTTTAATTCAGCTAATGATTGTCTTAATTGAAACCAATTATTTGAACATATTGGAGGAGATTTATCAGCTTGTTGTTTTTGTCGTTTTCTATCTTGTGTTACTTTACGTTTTTCATAAAATTGTTTTGGAAAATTTTTATATGATAATTCTTCTGAATTGGTTTTTATTGGAATTGTTAATGCAGCAGATTTTATTCGAATAGGTGTTATATGATAAGATGGAGTATTAGATGAAATTGTTGATGAATGATCAGCTATTGAACCAAAATCAGGTGTTGGAGTTGGTTGATGAAGTAATGGAGGTGAAAAAGAACGTAATTCTGTTGGAATATGAACATTATATCGAATAGTATGTTTTTTTGATAAATTTTCAATATGATTTCGATTATCAATACCGGATTTAAACATATCATGAGCATTTTTTGCTGGTAAATTTGTATGTGCTCGATTTATTGATGGTGACCAACGAGAAAATTGGTATAAATTTAAAAGAGATGGATCATCGAGATGACTCATTCTCGTTTTATTTTTAATCTAAAAGAAATTTTTTATTTTAAAAACTTTTTAAGAGTCTAGATCCTCACAGACTCCAATTTTTTAAATTTCTCTTTTGGTAAAAAGAAAAACCGAGATGTATCATTTTTTTTAGTAGCAATTTATTGGGCAGAAACAAACAAATGGAAATTGAAAAATTAGAGCCTGGAAAGATCTGGCCATAAGGGTACTGTACAACTTGAAAAAGGCTCAGGCTTTTTAGTGCGTATTCTTATTTGTGAAAACCTTGCTCGCGTATAGAATATTTTTAGTCAATAAATTAATTATAACTCATTAGTTTATTGGAGATTTCAGGAGATATTTTAAACACGATCCGTTCTAGTCTAGTCCAATATTCTCTGAAATAACAAAATTTCTTTTTTGAGGGGGAGCAATTCTCCCTTAAAAGAAAAGCGACATTAAACATTTATTAAAGCTAGATGTATTAATTAATTATAAAAGCAAAAAAAAGCAAAAAAAAATTTAATCAGCATCTTCATCATTCGATTCCATAATACATTTCCAGACAAAAATACTAAATAAAAAAATTTTATTAAATATTTTTTAATAAATATATAAATGAATTGTTCATCTCTTTTTTCTTACCAACAATCATCACCACCTAAACTAACTAAATATTTTTCATTTGCAAGAAATCGAACATTTGTTATATTATCCGAATGACCATAAAATACTTTATATTCAGCCTAGAATTTTTCTTTTTCATTTTGAACATTAATATTCTTTTTAAAATATCCTTACATCAGGTTCTGGACATGGAAATTTAAATAATTTAACAGCACCATGATCATCACCAGTTACAATTGTTGATGATGTTGTATGTGCACAATTAATATGATCTCTTTTAACATCTTTTGGCCATATACCAATAATATCATCACCAATTGTACTAAATAGAAAAAAAGAGAATTTTCATAAAACAAAAACTAAAATAAAATTTTTCTAACCTTGTCCAAGAATCCCAAACAATTTTTTCAGTTTCTTCTTGATTTTTAATTTCTTCACCAGATGGTGCACGAAATATTAATGCATTATATCCAGCTGTACTTGCCTTTCAAAAAAAAAAGACAAATAATTTAAAAAAAAAAACAAAAAAATTATTTTTTACTCTAATGTATTTTGAATTTGTAGACCAATCCATTTGTAAAACTGTATGTTGAATATGTGTTACATATCCAATACGTGTTAATTTTTCTTGATGAACATCAAAAAAATCAATTGAACAATTTTCTGATGCAGCAACTAATATTTGTCTACAAGGACTAAATCTAATAGAAAAATAGAAAAACAAATTTTATTTTCTATTATTTACTTATTTAAAATAAAAATACCTAACACAAATAATTGGAGCATTACGTTCTCTTGTTTTATCAAGATCTGTTAATTGTTTATTTTGAAATGAAAAATTTATTAAACTTATTTGTCCATCTTTAAAACCAACAGCTAATAATGTTCCTTCAGCATCAAATGATATACTACGAATTTCTTTTCCCATATCACGTTTTACTACAAGTCCCTTAAATATCAAACATATATATATACATCAATCTATATTAATTTAATAAATTTATTTTTTTTGTTCTAATGATCAAAATTTAAATCATTATGTATAATATTTACTTACATCATTTTTATATGAATTCTATTTAGATTTTTATATAAATAAACTTAGATTAATTTAAGTATGAAAAAGAAGAAGATTTTATTTACATTATTAGCTATATTCCAAACAACAAGATTTCGATCATAACTTCCAGTAGCAAACATTGGTTCAATTGGATGTGGTGATAAACCCCATAATTGTCCTTCACCATGACCAAATACTAATGATGTTATTTGTGTACCTGAAGATCTTTCATTTATTTCAATAATTTCAGCAGTTTTTAAACCAATTAAAAGATTTCCCTTAAGAAAATTTTTTTTTTATTTTATATTTATTAAATAAAAACACAAGGAGAATTTTACCTGTGAATTTCTACAAACAGATCGAACACAAATTGTATCTGTTGAAGGTAAATCAAGTTTTATTGATCGTCCATTATTCATATCAAAATCCCAAATTTTAACTGGACTAAGTGCTCGTGTTGAACCAAGTGAACGTCTAATAATAAAATTATTTATTTATTTATTATATAAAATAATATTTTTTTTTAACATACTTTTCTTTAGCACCTGTTACAATACAATCATCTGCACTAAACATTGAAAAAATTGCTCCATAATGAGCATTTACTGTTCGTTCTAATACATTAATACGCCAAATAAATACTAAACCAGTCATACTACCTGTATATGTTCGATCTTCCTTTAAATAAAAATTTTTTATTAAAACTAAAAAAATCAAATTTCATTTGTTTTTTCTTTCTTACTGGTCCAAATGCAATTGAAAGCATTGTTTGCATTTTTGTTGATCGTTTTCCATCCATTGTTTTTTTAATAATAGCTTTTTTTTCAACTAATGTATTACCAGCAACAGACCAAAATTTTAAATGTTTAACACCAACTGATACAAAATGTGTATCAGAATTTGGACGAAATAATGCACGAAATATTCGACGATCTGAACCAACTGTCCATGCAACATTAATACCTTCTTCCCAACGCCATACAGCAATTGTATATGGTGCATCAACACCAACTGATAATAATAATTTTCCACTTGTTGAAAAACTTAATGAACAAACACCTGTAAAGAAATTTTTTTTTATTTTATATAAACAAACAAACAAACAAAAAGAAAAGAAAAGAAAATTTACCTCGTTTATGTTTACCAGATAAAACAGAAATTGTTTCTCTTGTTTGTGGTTTCCATACATGAATTGTTGGATTTTCTCCAATTTGTCCTGATGCAACTATATTTCCATATTTACTTCCATTATGTACAGCCATTGATATAATATCATCTGTATGTTTTAAATAAAATTTTTGTGTACCTCGACGAATATGATGTATAATACCAGCACCAGCTGCTGGATATACAATTGATTCATTATCTGCTAAATAAAATAAATTATCTCGACAATCAAAACCACGATAACCATGAATATGATCTAATTCAAGATCCTAGAAAATAATTTTATTTATTTTATGATTTATAAAAAAAAATAAAAGTAATATATATACAACAACACGTCCTTGAGATCTATTATCATGATCTGAAATTTGTTCATTTGGTGATTGTCGTTGTTGTTCTGCATTAAATAAACCTAATCTAATTCCTGATCTAAAACGAAAAAGAAAAGATATACAAATAAAATTTGAAAATTAATATTTAGATTATTTTAACGAACTTTACAGCTGCTTTAACCAATGATAGTGCATCTCGACCTTTTTTTTGTGATGTTTTGACTTTTAAACGACTAAAATAGAAAAGATATATTCTAAAAATTATCAAAAATAAGTAATAAATTACATTGGTTTTCGATTGATTGTTGTTGTATGATGTAAATCATTTTTTGTTCTAACTGGATTAATTAACATTCGAGCATTATAATCCATATCTCGATCATGTTGAACATCTGAATCATAACCTTCTTCTTCCGAATCTGTATTATCTGAATCATCACTTTCACCACGTTGTTGTTGAAGAGGAAGCATTCTTGTTGAACTTGTATTAAGATTACTAACAGTTGTTCTTAACATAGAATTTTGAATAGTATCATTTTTTCTATTATGTTCATGTTTCCATATTAATGTAGCAACATCTCTACCACCAATTGATATTAAATAAGAATCATCAGATGTCCAACGAACACGAGTTACATGTGCACTATGACCTGGATATCGTTTAAATTTTGCATGTTTTCCCTTAATTAAAATGTAAATTTAATAGATTAAAAAACATTCTTTTTTTGTTTACTTTAACAGGAAAATCAAATAATTTAACTAAACCGAAATCATCCGCAGTTGCTAAAATTTGTTTATCTTTAGTTAAATCTGTTGAATTAACATCAGTTATATCTGAAGCTGGTGGCCAAATACCTTCACAAACCAGTCCTAATACACCTGTCCATGTAAACCAATTCATGTTTTCAATATCAGTTGTTCGTATTGATGTTATTCTTGTGCCACGTGGAGCTTCATAAAATAATTGTTCTTTTGCACCTGAATTTGTCATAATTAATTTTCCTATATAATTAAAATAAATTATTTTTAGATAAAAATAAAATAAAAAAAAACCTTTAACATCCCAATCAATATGTGTTATATATGATGAATTTGCTTTGCAGATTCCAACACCTTAAAAAATAAAATATTTAGAATTATTTTTTTTTCAATATAAAATAAATTTTACGTTTTTGTGCTTCAACATTATAAATATCAACAAAATTATCATGTGTTCCAACAGCTAAATATCGATCATCTAGAAAAAAAAAATTAATTAAAAAAAATTATTTTTTCTATAAAAATTATTTTACCTGGTGAAAATTTAATATCTGATACTTCTTGATTTCTATGTTGAACAGTCATAATAACATTCAAATCTCTTTCATTTAAAATCATAAATTGTCCTAAACAAAAAAAATTTTCTTTTTTTTTATTATAAAAAAAAAACAAAACAAAATTTTAACCATCTTTTGTTCCAATAGCAATTGTTTTTCCATTTTGTGAATATTCACAAGCTCGTAATAATTTATTAAAAGTTTTAAAACGTAGCATTCGTCGTTGTTCTAATGACCATATTCGTACAGTTTTATCATCACTTGCAGTACATATTTCAAATTTTTTTGGATTTGTACTTAAACCCCATATTTCACCTTCAGCATGACCTAAATTTTTATTTGAAAAAACAAATGAAATGAAGTTTTTTTTGTTGTTGTTTCAAAAACCTTGAATTGGAATACGAATTCGACCATCTTTTTCAATTTCACATATTTCTCCTCCTCGTGTACCAACAACAATACGACGTGTTAATGTAACTGCACGAATTGAACTTCTTTCTTCCGTTAATAAACCTCGAGAATCTGAAGCTAAATTTTTATTTGTTAATTCATATATTTTTATTTTCTTAAAATCTGAATCCCAAAGTATTACTCTTCCATCTTTTCCACCAGTTGCATAACCCTATATATTCATTAAAAGATATTTCTTTTTTTGAAATATTATATTTAATAAAATTCAAACTTTATCTTGTACTGCTGTTATAGCAAATAAAGGTCCATCATGTGCTTTATCAATTTTTCTTGTTAATGTTACTTGCATCCATATATAAATACATCCATCACTACCACCAGTTATACATATATCAGGTGTTCTACCATAGACAACACACATTTGATTTTGTTTTCCTTGTTTTCCTGACATTTTTCCAAAAACTCCTTGTTTTGATGTTATACCACCACCAACATGTGTCCAAAATTTAATATGTTTTATTCCAACAGTTACAAGTTTATCATCATCATGTGGATTCCATCGTAAACAAAAAATTTTATCATTATGTCCTCTTAAATATTTGAAGAAAAAAAAATAAAAAGAATAGTCTTTTTTTTTTAAAACCTTTGTGAAGCTAATTTTTCCCCTTTTTTCCAATCCCATATAACAATTGTTCGATAATCATCTAAACCAACTGAAGCTAAACGTTTACCATTTTCTAATATTTACAAAATTGAAAATTAAAACTTTTTTTTTGTTTTTGAATTTTTTTTCTTCTTACTAGAAAATCCAAGAGCAGATATGCCTCGATAATGTTGACCTTGAAGAATAGAATTTGTTTGCATTGTTATTGGATCCCATATATGAATAGGTGGATTACGACCAATCTTATTTTATTTAGAAATAAAGAAATAAAGAAATATTATATATTTACACTGAATTATGATACTAGACGGTCTAGTAGAATATTTGTTGTTTGTTTTTGAGATACTTTCTAGTAATTCGATGAATTAGTAAACAATAGGTACTATTTTGACTCACATGTTAAAGCCTAGACTGAGCTTTAACTTTATTCTTTTCACTTTGAAGTAAATAACGATGTTATTTTACATATTGTTCAAGAAACCATAATGAAGAGTCAAAGGATTAGACCACTTCGTTAGCATTTTTATTTGTGAATTTAAACATTTATCATTAATATAGATAGTATTATCAGCTCCTACAAAACTACTATGTAATAAATAATCGCCTAAATGTCATAAAAAAGTTAACATCAGCTATTGTTTTTGGAATGATAAACAATAGTTGTTACTTGAAAGATTCATTTCTTTTGTTGTCCTAAGTTTTGATAATGATTTTAATCAAATGTTGTGATGGCAGATCGAAATCTGATAGCAACTAATGACATCACATATTAAACAATAACTAATGAGATGATAGTAGTATCTATTGTTTACTTCAGAAGTATATTTTAAGAGTGAATTAAAAAGTTGAAAGTTCACCTATAATATCACAGCTACTATCTCGAATATAGTTTCTCTGAATAAATCGAGCGAAATTGCCAGAATTTTGTAATCACTCTATGTATATCCTGCCTGTTTCTATCGAATATTTGATAGTTTCTCAAAAAAAAACTTGGCTTACTGATTGGATAACTTTTAGGAGATCATGTAGTTATATATTTGGCATTTCTCTACAGACCGACATGTAGTAGACTTTTGATGAGATGATTGTAGTAACTTAATAATAGGTAATAAGATTTTATTGAATGTAGATATACTGAAAGATATTTGCCATACAATTATATGACCTTCTAGAAACGATCCGATCAATAAGTTAAGTTTCTTTTGAGAATTTTAGTGCTAAGAAGTAACATTATACACAAGGAGTTTAATGAGTATGTTGAAAGCATGACATGGATAAAGAAGGATAATGCAATATTATAACACACAATCGAAAAATTTTCAGATCAAATATTTGCGAAATTTTTAAAAACTAAAAATTAGAACCGAAATTTTATATTGTTTCCGATTATGAGCTTCAAAGTTTTGTATCAAATTTTAATCATAGATCCAATGATCAAAACATTTTCTATCGAAATATTCTTTTCAGATCTTATAAAAATTTTCTTACTATTTAAAATCAAAATTTGACACAAAATTTCAAAGTTTATATTTAAAAAAAGTATAGAATTCCAGTACTATACCAACATTTTGTCTAAAAATTTTTCGATTACCCGTTAGTATTAAATTGTTATATATTAATAAAACTTGTATTAGAATAGACAGAAACATTATTATATACCATATTATGATGCTAGATGTTATATTTATTAGGTACTAACTAAACATAGATTTGTTTTTTTTCTCCTATTAGAATAAAACATATTAAGTGTTTAAAACCTTGTGAGACATACTGTTCAAATAGTAGAGAAAGTCAAGATTTAGTAAATGTTTTTTTTCAAAAATTGTTCAATATTAATTTGTGATATGTTAGTGTTGATGACATTTTTTCCTATATACTCACAATGTATAATGCATAGTTTGAAGTATTGATAATTATAGATATAATAAACTCTGAATATATTTAAAAGAATTCTTTTATTTTACAGAATTTTGAAAGAGAATAGAGAAAATTTTCTGATATCAAAGTTGTTATGAATATTTTTATTAATTTTTCATCTGTATATATAAAAAAGAAAGTTTATTTGTATGTTTGTCTGTTCTTCATACATATGGAAATGGTACGAACAAATGCAATGAAATTTTGCATGGAATACCCTTTCGACTAGAGGAAAGTCATAGAGTAGTTTTCGAACCAAAATTTTCATCTTAAGGGGAGTGTTTGCCCCTCCTATGGTTGGATTTACTACAGTAAACGTTTTTTTTTAGAGAATTTGTGCGTATTATTGTTTTATCAATAATTCAAGAACGAAAGTGCAAATATATCCGTCGAATAAAGAAAGTAAAAAGTAAGATAAAATTCCATTACTCATAACTCATAATCTATATATATAGAGAAGAAGTTGTGTCTGTCTGTTTTTTATACATTTGAAAACCGCACAAGCTAGCAGTGCCATAATTTTCATGGCATACTCTTAGGTCCCGAGGAAGATCGGAGGGGATCAGGATGGCCGGCGAGAGGATTGAGCTGAAATTCCACACAGGTTATGATACATTGCAATTTTTCCCAATCTTTTAAAAATTTCGGAGCATTCACTGCCATTGTTAGAATATTCAGCACTTAGTGTCACTTTTTTCTGCACTGGATGTTGCTATAAAGTATGGGTATACGCATGAGTTAAAAGAAACACAGTCACACCCCCATACTATTTGCTAAATTATCCAATTTAGAAATGAATGTAAGTGTATGCACGGTGGGACATGTAGTAACAATAGATGAAAAGATCTTAAACAAGCCTTTTATACATCTTCTGTCGTTTTCTGACATGGTAAATTTCCAATATGAAGATTTTCCGAGCAATGCCAGGTACTACCGCTAGTCTTTCATAAAAAGAAAAAAAAATCCTCTTTGTTATTAATTAAACTTACTTGTCCTGTAGCAACTAATGACATATCAGGTGATACAGCTAAACATAAAATATCATCAGTATGAGAATTATAAAATTTTTGTTGATTTTCTTCAGTATTTAAAACAATTCCCAGTGCAGCAACATGATAAACAATTTCACCTGTTTTTAAACAAAATACATTATCTCGACAATCATAACCTCGATATCTATTTAAATGATTTTTTTATTTTAATTAAATAAAAAGAAATATTTTTACCCAAATACATAATCAAGTGTAAGACCTTCATCAGGTTGTTTATGTCTTTTTTCACCAGCTGGTAAATCTTTAATCATTGTTTTTTTTATTTTCTATTAATTTAAATACAAAATTCATAATATAAATAAATAAATTTTGTTACTTGATAATCTTCTCTATATAATGTTCTTTCATATGAAATTTGTTTTTCTTTTTCAATATCTGAATCAATTTCAACATCGCTTAAATCGGAATTTGGATCTTCAGAATCTGATGGTAAATAAGATTCAAATTGATTTGTTTCTGGAATTTCTACATCATCACTTGCCATATCATCACCTGCTACATCATCACCTGCCACATCATCACCTGCCACATCATCACTTGCGACATCATCCATTATCGTTCTTAACTTTCTTGATCGAACATTAACTCGTTGTGCATCACTTAATGCAATTGAATCAGATTCAGATAAAAATTTCCATTGTATTATTGTTCGATCATCACTACCAATTGTTATTAAACGACTTGTATCATGAAGAAAACAAACTTTAGCTAAAAAAAAATAAAGGAAATAAAAATAAAATTCTAATGTATTTTGTTTTTATATACCAATTCGACTTGAATGACCAACATATTTTCTAAAATGTGCACCACGTTCTTCATTTGGAAAACGAAATAATTTAATAAGTCCTTGTTCATCACCAGCAGCAATAACACCTGCATGAATATTTCCATCAATAGTAACAATATCGGTTTTTTCAGCAAATTTATTCCATATACCACGAACTTCTTTATGTTTAAAACTTGTAAATGTTGTCCAATTATATATATGATTTTTTTCATTATCAGATATAATTTCTAAAGCTTTAAAAAAAAAAAAAAAAAAAGAAAATAGAATTTTTATTTTATTTCTTTTAATATTTACATGGTATTTTAAGAATAAAAGCTTGTTGATTTTCTCCAGTAAATTGAACATATTTTTCATCTTCAGTCCAATCAATATTTGTAACAGTTAAATTATTATCTAATAAAAAAAATAAAATTAATTAAAAAATTAATTTTAATTTTTTTTTACTATTATTTCTAAAATATAAATTTTGATATTGATTTTTAGTATTATAAATATCAAAACTTCCATCTGCACATCCAATAGCAAGATAATTATCCTTAGGAGAAAAAGATAAGGATTGTATACAATCTGTTCTTTCATGTATTGTATGTATCGGTTCAATTTGTTTTTCATGACGTTGTCTTAATCTAGGTAGAAAAAAAGATATTAATTTGTTTTTTTTCTTTGAATAGAACAAAAAATAAAAATAACAAACAATGTTTGATAAATTTCAATATAACCATTGTCATATCCAACAGCAATTTGATTTCCATTTGATGAAAAAGCTAAAGATCGAATAGAAGAAGATGATGATGCTGACATATAAGGTGTAATATAGTATGTTATTATTGACATTTGTTCAGCATCCCAAAATCTATTAAAATTATAAATTTATTTTTATTAATTTTAAAATAAAAAAATTTAAACCTAAGTAAACAATCATCTCCACCAGTAGCAAAAATATTTTCTCTTGGATGACAAGCTAATGCATATAAACTATTATCATAATGACCTTGAACAAGAATTTTTGGAATATTATTTTCATTTAATTCAAAACCATATATTTCACTATCACGAGTACCCGCTACACAATAACCATTATGTGATGCAATACTACATACATTTGCATCTTATAAAATGAATATAAAAAAAGTTTTTTTTTGCTTTTTTTATTTTCAAAATATTTTTTTTTTACTTTCTGTATCATTAGTTAAGCATGGAATTTGAATAGATTGTCCAGTTGGAATAAAATCTTTTGTCCATTCAATAATTATTCCATCTTTTCCACTTGTTAAAAAACCATTAGGATTTATATCAATTGAATAAATTGTTTTCTAATTAAAAAATAATTTTCGTTTTTATAAATTTTAAATTTTTGTAAAATAATTATTAAATAAAAAAAAACTTACTTGATGTATTCCAGAAATAATTTTATTTATTTGATTTTTTCTCCATATATATAAATCGCCATTAATAGCTCCAGTAAAACATAAATTATCCTTATCTAAAGATCGAAAATAACCAATACATAAAAGTGTTTGTCTTTCTGATTTTTTAAATTGTCCTTCTTCAAATTGTAATGTATTTCCAAATAATGTCCAAAATCGTATATGTTTAACACCACATGTTATAATACGATCACCATAATAACATATATCAAAAATACGTTCAGAATGTCCAGAAACAGTTGATAAAAGTTTTCCACGACGCCAATTCCAAATTTTAATTGTATATTCATGATCAATACCAACACTAGCTAATTTCTAAAAAAACAAAAAGAAACAATATATCAATGTTTAAAATAAAAATATTTTTTATTTTTTATTTTTACATCTCCATTGGCATTAAAATGCATTGTACCAACACCATCTGTATGTCCTTGTAAAAGACTTTCTAATTTCATTGTTCCTTGAGTATTCCAAATACAAATTTGAGCATTTTTACCTATTTGACCAGTTGCAATAATTGTTTTTTCTGGATGTAAACATGAACTAATTATATCATTATCATGACCAAGAAAAAATCGTTGTCGAGAATAATTTTTATCATGAATATTTTGAACAATAGCAACAGCAGCAGTAAAATAAACTAATTCACCATTTTCAGTTAAATGTATATTACTTCGACAATTTGCTGATCTATAACCATATACCCATTCAAGACGAAGGGAAGCTTTTGGTGCTGTACGATCACCTGGAAGTTGAGACTCTTGACGAATTGATGTCATTAGACAAGTAGTTGATAGAATAATAAAATGATATATATGTCACCATCGAATTTTTCATTGCTATGAAACGAATGTTGATAAAAGATCGAAAATAAGAGGGCGACACTTTATATACATCTATCATCAACAAGCGACATCGAAAATAATCTTTTAGAAATATATTCTTCAATTTAAATCTTAAACTAAAATATTCTTGAAGATTTTTTCATATTTATCTATCGAAATTTTTGATGTTGTAAGTGATTAATAGATCAGATTCAAAGATATGAATTATTCCTATGTCAAATCAAAATTATTTTCATTTATTACTCAAATAATATTGATTTCATTCTTGTTAACGATTAGATCATAAATGACAATACACAATCATAATCTTTAATACTGTAAATTCTTACATTAAATTTCATTTAAGTACTAACAAAATTCATTGAGATAATGTTTAATATATGATCAATGTCGAATTTAATTATTATCAATATATGAAAAACAAAAAAAAAACCAAATAAGACAAAGACAAAAAGTCAATTCACATTTCAATCGATGTTAAAATGACTTATGAATTAAATCATACATGCATTTAATCGATTTTGACAGCAATATATGCAAAAGTTCTAATTAAAGTTGTTGCTCTATATCCTAATGTATTTGTCAATATTGATTAGAACGTTAGAATATCGTTTTTGTCTTTAAAATAAATAAATATATATACTAATGAAATGATAACAATCATTTAATAAGAATATTCTTATTAGGTTTGTTTTTTTTTTTATTTAAAATATTTGTTAAATGAAATTTTATATCATTATTAGCAATAAATCATTTATTTGTTATTTGACGGCTTTTCTAAATGTCAAAATAATATTATTACGACATATAGAGAACGATTGATGATAAATGATGAATATTTGGTTCGGTATTAGCAATATGATGTGAAACATCATATGTTATACGATCAATCAAGATCATTATTCGTATAAGAAAAAAAGAAATTGACACATAAGATATTGCTCATAATGATCATATATATATATATATATATCGAAAGAAAATATGTATTTCTATGCATATTTTATGTCATCATCTGTCCATCAAACGAATTGTAATGACAAGTTAATATAAAAGTTAGCCTTTTTTTCTGTCATAAATAATGATAATTATCATTTAAATAATATCAGTTGATTTCATTTGTTTTGCTATTTATGTATTGATTAAAATATAATGACAACAATCGTGTGTTTGTTTCTCATTTATCATTTTTAAATAATATATTTTAAAAAAAAAAAAAAAGAAAAAATCAATTGACAATTGATCGATGGGTATATTTTAAAATCTAAAGATAGAATTTGGCACGCTACATCATCATCATCAGAAAGAATCAATGGCATCTCTTATTTGCTATTTTGACATTATTCATTTTTTTTCTCCTTTCTAATTGGCATGTGTCAAATGGTAGTATACGTACATTCACTTGAGGGTCTCAAACATGATTATCATTTATCATATATACAAATCTGTTCTTTTCTTTTATATATATATGCGTGTATGTTTTTTTTTTTCTTCTCTTCTTGATATAAATGAAGAACAGAGAGAGAAAAGAAAAAAATGAGAAATAGGAAAAAAAAACTTTTATTCATTGACTTTGTAGATAAAAAGTGCAAATCATAGATAAACGATCATTATTTAACATAAAAAAAAGGAAATAAAATATGTCTTCAACAACAACAAAAACTTATTTCAAATCAGATTATCTTCAACCATCTTCATCACACTCGGTAAATTAATTGAAGAACATTTTTATTTATTGATATATATATATATTTTTCTGAAAATAGTATGATTCAAGTCAAAGTCCATTAGCACTTTTAGCTCAAACATGTTCAAGTATTGGAAAAGATTGTTCATTATCATCATCATCGTCTATAATACCATCATTCGTCAATAAATCTTCGTCCAATTTATCATCAAATTCTGATAAAACACATTCATCAATAAAACGTTCATCATTTTCACAAATAAATAGTACAAATAAAAAATCTACACTTTCATCAAAAATTAAAACTATTTCATCATCATCATCATCATCATCATTAATTGAACCAAATCTACTATCAAATAAATATCCCTTTGGATTTGATCGAACGACAACAACAACAACAACAACAGCATCTTTAGCAGAATTATTTCTACATTCATCACTTAATTATTTTGCTTGTCAACAACATTCATATTCAACACCATGTATAATACCTGGTTGTTTACAATGTGAAACAGTTCGACATATTATAACAAATTCTATAAATAATCAACCATATATTTGTTATTGGTTAACATGTAATGCAAGATTTTCTTCATATGATGAATTAATTGAACATATTCAATATAATCATAGATCATCAAAAAACTCGAATTATCATCGTTTTCATCCATATATAAAACCTTCAAGGATGATTGATACAAATGATCAATTGCCATTTTTTTATCCTTACTTATCTTTTTCATCAATGACTGAAACGACACAAAGTACGAACAATAATAATACAGACAATAATAATTAATCGTCATTTTTCTTTTTTTATTTTTAAAACAAACAAGGTTATGTTGATAAAAAAAATGTTTTGTTTCTTTTCTTTTTTTATTTATATACATTTAATACTAGATGAAGTAATACCTTTCATCTATTATATTTCAGCAATAATCAATGAAATTAACGCACATCTCATTGTGCAGTCACTCATACGATTAGACATTTATATAAACATACTATTATGATTGACACTAGCAATGATGATAGGTCATCTGTCATCATATATACAATCCGAATATCAAAATATTCTTTCGAGTTATATATTTTTTTTTCTTCTTATGTTGATTTTAGAAATATGTATATATGATTAAGTTCATTTATTGATATAATCTTATCTTTTTCATCTTGATATTCTATAGTATCAATGTGTCAAAGATTTTCCTTTATATCAAGGTTATCATATTTATTTTAATTGATGATTAGATAAAACATTCAAGTATATATATCTTACTTAATTTTTTCAATTTATTTTTTTTTTGTTTTTTTTTGTATGTGAAAGTTGTTATTAATATAATAATTAAAGCTGTTGTTTACGATTTGTAATTGATATTTTGTAGTTTAATTAATGAGCATGTTTTTATAAACTCGATGTTCAAGAAAAAAAAGGACAAGTCATATATAAGACTGTGTTAACGGGCCTCTTTCCTCAGAGACTAACTTTGTTACTTCCCCAAACCTTCAACAAACTAACAAGTTATGATCAATTTATTAGTCAAGTTTATCATAATAAGGATACGAGCTAATATGCTGGGTTGATTTTTAAAATTTTCAGTCGTTATGGAGAAAACTTTGTCCACATAAACGATGTGGTCGAAAAAAATTGAGTTTGAGAAAAACAACAAGTAAAGTTGTTGATTCATATATCTCCTTTATGAGAACTTAAGAACATAATTAGTTATAAAAAAAAACTAATCTACATGTTTTGGTTAAAATAAGATAGTAGATTTAACCGAAGACTTTCTCTTGATAATATTAAGAAAAAGAATTAGACTTTAGTCGAAAATCATAACAATTCCTATTTCTCAAGATTATCTGAATATAAAAAGTGTTCAATCAAATTAATATCTTGTATGATCATCATTACGATTTACAATTCAAGATAATATGATATTATTATATATAATAAATAAAAATATCTATTTTTTTAATATTGTCAATGTAGAATATTCGTATTTTTAATTCAAATAAAAAGAAAATATTAAAAATCTTATTTCTGTCGAAATAAGAAGAAAGAATAAAAAAAAAAAAGACAAAAAAGAAAATTCTATCTGAACTACAAAAACAGCAAATAAATTAAACAAAAAAAAAAGATGAAAGGATATAGGAAGATAATAATAGATATATTATACATGTTGTGACTTAGGAGTATCAGTTGTATTTATTAACGTTGTATTTTCTTCTGGTGCTAATAATTGTGAAATAGATTCATCTTTGAGACAACCTTCAATAAATTGTGATTTAGTTAATTTATCGGATGTACCATTATTAGTATTATCAAATATTTTCATCATTGATTTTTTAGTATTATAAATGAGTCGTTCTAAACTTGAATAATCAATATTTGCTGCTTGACTAAATCGAACAATTGATTCAACAACTTCTAAACATTCACGTCGAGTTAATAAACCATTACCATCAATATCAAATAATTGAAATACCCATTCAAGTTTTTTTTCTTTTGAACTTGTAGGTGATGTCATTGACATACCAATAAGAAATTCTCGAAAATCAACTGTATTAGATCTATCAGTATCAAATGCACTAAATACATAACGAGCGAAACGTTCAGGATCACTTTTTGGACATAATGATTTATACATTGCTATAAATTGTTTGCGTGTCATATAACCATTTGGAGATTCTTGTAAGAATTGTTCATGCCTAAATTTGAAAGATTTTTAATTTATAAATGATAGAGAAAAAAAAATGCTCTATCGTTTCTATGCTATATGATCACTATTGAATTAATATCGTAATGATAAAATTTGGATAAGAACTGTTTTTGTTGAAGACTAGCTCGTTACAGTAAACCACAACGGAAATAATCACTTTTTGTATTTCGCTTTATTATTATTTGATGCATTGTATCAAAAAAAGAAGTATACAAGCACAAGATGCAGCATGAAAAACTCTACATTTTACAAAGAAAACTATACAAAAATACGATAGGATAAAACGTATACGTCTTCCTATAAAAAGAAAATCTCGTTTTTCTAACGTCAAAATTTGGTCACTTAGACTTTTGTTCCTTTTTCAAAACAAAAAGTGCATCTAGAAAATAAACGATTCAGTAGAAGTTGTAGAATTTTTTACGCTGCATTTTGTGGTATATTTCTTTTCCATTATTAATACAATGCATTCAATAATACTAAAATGAAATGCAAAAATACTTCACTTTTTATACCGCACCCATTATGGTTTACTGTAACGATCTCGCATTCAACAAACACAGTTCTTATCCAAATTTTATCATTACAATATTATTACAATAGTGATCAAATAGTATAGAAACGATAGAGCATTTTTTTTCTCTATTATCCTATGTAAAAAGGAACTTTTATCAAACCTAGTATTTACTACTAAAATGTCGTTGCCACTACTTTTGGATATCTCTATGTAATTAAGAAGAAAAGTATATGATGAAATAAACTTTGGTAGATTTTAATATTTTAGAATTGTTGATATTTAACAAATTCAGAAATATACCGATATATTTCAACTCTTAAAACTGATATTATAATACATTTTGGTTCTATTTCGTTTCAAAAAGAATACAAGTTAATCTCATCTCTACTATACAAGATCTTTTGGATCTAGATCGGGTATTTTCTTACTAATATCGATCACTCTCTGTGTATGTGATCAAGTAACGGATCAAGATTAGTGTGAGAAGATAGTCGATATGCATACATTTCTTGCTATTTATTTTTCCATCATTCAATATATCAAAAAGTTAAAAGTTTTTTCTTAATTCATAAGTAAACATGTATCAATGACAATTAACAAGGTTCCAGTCGGACTAGTACTGGTGCATATCTATTCATAAGAATATTATATTAATAAGAAAGAAAATTATAATTCAGATTTATCATTGAACATTATTGAATCAATAGTAACACGAAAATCTTCGGATGTGTGGAATAGTTTCAGTTGTATTTATATAAATGACATTAAACAAGAATATATCATATATGATTAGTATGAAGACTTATTGATAAAACATCTTCTGATGCTAATTCACTATTTAAATAAATGTTAATCAATTTTATAGATATTCACAATCGAATAGGAATCGGATTTGAATCCGCAACTCTCTAATAATCATAAAACATTTCAAAAAAATAAATTTCGAATATGATATTGACTACTATAAAAACATATAGACTATATTCAATGGATGATACTCTATTTTGTTAAAGATTCTTATAATAAATATAATTTCTAAAGTAAAATTTATTTTAAATTTTACCATTTTGAAATTTCATCTCGATTAAAATCTGTTTCTGTTGTTAACATTTGAATTTGCATTTCAGTTAATGATGTCTGTGCTCGAGTAAATCGTCGAAACATTGTTTGAAAACCATTTCCAAGTTTAGAGAGAACTCCACGTCGTTTTTGACTACTAGTTGAACTTGATTTTGATCCTCTTGAATTCGTTGTTACATTAGATGCTATCGATAAATTTGATCCAGATTTATCTATTGGATGAAGACTTAAGCTTGATGAAGAATGTTGAGCCATTATTTCATCTTCAAAAGAAAAAAAAAAATATATATATATATCAAGATTTATTATTTCTGAGATAAATGAATTTTATTCGTTTAAGATCATGTGTTTTTTTTTAAATGTTTTAGAAAAAAAAATATTATCATAAAGAAAGTATCTGAGTTAAATAATCATTTCACATAAGTGTAACATTAGCTAATGCACAATATTTTTGTATCTGTGATAAATGTTCTGGTGATAAACCATTTGTCATTACATTGAGAAACTAAAATATTATAAAGAGAAAAGATTGTTTTTATTAAATAACAAATAAAAGAGAATATAACAAACTTGATTCGGATGAGCACTTGTTAATGTTTGTAAGCATTTAGCTAAATGACATCGAGCATCAGGAATACTTGAACCAAATAGATCTGTATGAGACTTTTTAGCAAATGCCAAACGTGAAAATGCTGGAGTATAATCTTAAATAAATAATTTATTTAATTTAAAACTTATATATGAATATTTTTGATTTGATTTTCAATTTCAAGTTCTATATAATCATTGGAAGTGAGAACTCAGTTGATTTTGATACTTTCAAAACTACTCTTTCTCATAATCTGTAGAATATCGTTCTTTGAACAATCTCGTTTCTGGCACTACTCAGCAAGGAAGAGAAAACCAAATCGATATTTTGATGTTGCAGCTAAGTAGAGAAGAGTAGTCACTTCTAATAAAAATAAAATTAGACTATTTTGTGGAGCGTCTTTTGCTACTTCTTTCTATCATAGAATCAAACTTTTAAAGATCTGTTTTAATGTAAGAAAATTAATTATGCAATTGTAGTCAGAACTTCTAGGTTACCCTTTATTTTATTTTTTTAATTCAACGTATTTATTGGTAAAAAAATGAAATGCAAATTATGTTCTACTCATTATTATATCAAAACAAAATTAATTTATACTGTCGATGTCTAATGGACGGTTAATGGATGTCAAAAGCTTATAATAGAATTTGTGATTCTATGACGTTTTCTATTTGTCAAGAGATTCAGTGAGTGAAGAAACTTATGAAAATCATTAGTAAAATGCACTAAAAAAGAATTCTGATGCTATTACTGTACTGAGTAGGAAGCAGCTTTACCATCTGAACTTGTACAGAACGCGTGTTTTTTTTTTAATCTCATCTCACTGTTTAGCAGTCAGACAATGATGTGAGAAAACACGTGGTCTATGCAAGTTTAGACGACAGAGCATAAGCGCGAGCGATAACACAGGATGTACATAAAGAGCCTTGTTAGGAAGTATATATGATTGTTATCGAATCAAACAAATGAAGAATAACTCATATCGATCTTCTGATTAATACGACCATTTAGTTTGATTTTTTTTGTCAAAAGATTTCTTACGTAACTATATATAACAAATTTTAAAATATCTCGTGATAATCTTATATCTATATAAAAAGTATATGATAATAACCTGGTGTTTCATCTAATCCAACAAGTAATTCTTCTTCAGCTTCAATTTGTGCTTGTTTTTTTCTTTCTGTAATTGACATTGTTTGTATATCATTAGTTGACTCAAATAAGCGAAGTAATGCTTGTAATAATATTAACCATAAATGATTAAAATAGATTCCTTTTGTCATTGATTCAGGATCACATAATAAATGTGTTATTGCAATTGCACATAATTTCTTATTATTATCATCAATTTTTGTTAATTCTGGAACAAATAAACGTTCAACTATCATTTGAAACATATTTGCTTGAATTGAATCAACTTGTGTAATAAGTTCTTGTGCACCATATTTAATAGTAAAATATGAAAAAAATATAATAATATATCGAATTAAATTTTGTGTTTTAGCTTTTGTTAAACGAGTAAATATAACAATAAATATATCTTTTATATAATTATTTAAACATCCTATTGGTAAATGAATAATTAATGAATTTAATATTTCAAAACCTTCACGATCATGAATTTTTGATTGTGATACAAGTCGTTGAAATATTCCAAGTACAGTTGTTAATTTTTCAATAACAATTGTTTCACTTGCTTTTTCAATATATGCTTGTAAAAGTCTTGATAATGCTGGAATATTTCCACTACGATCCCAAAATAATGGTGTTAAAATAAATTCAAATAATGAACGATATGTATCAGGTATTATTCCTGATGAATGAGATTCTAATAAAAATCCAATTATTTGTAATACATATGGAATAAATTCTAAATTTAAAATATTTTATTTTATTTTTTTTGTGAAATATTTAAAAACAAAAAAGTTCATTAAATATATACCTGCAATATCTTCTGTAAATATTGGTGTAAATACAGGAAAAAGTATTTGTTCAAATTGTTCTATTAAAGTTGAATTTTTTGATATACTTGAACGAATTAATACAGATATTGTTTCGAATAAATAATGATTAAAATTTGGTTTATTTGGATTCTAAAATATTCAGAAGATAAAAAAAAAAATAAGCATGTAATTAAAATTTTAATATATATTTATATATATACTTTGCATGATCGTCGTAAAATCATAACTAATTTATCCATTAATTGATTTAAATAAGGTAAAGTTTCATCATAAAGTGTTGATGATAATCTCATAATAGCTCGCATAACATATTCATTTTCATAAGATTTCTCTGATGTTAATATTCGAAAAAAATTATCATAAAGTATTTGAATATGTGAAATTAAATCATTTTTTGTTATTCTAATTATAAAAAAAAATCAAATTTAATAGATTATAATTTTTTTCAAAATATAATTTACATTGTATGATGTGAATTAGTTGAATGACGAACAAGTAATAAACGTTCAATAGCATGTGCTGCATATGTTTGTACAACAATATTATTTGATGTTAAATAACGAATACATTCAATTATTGAAATAAGTAAAGTATCACGATCAATTTGATTTCGAATATCAATTAAAAATTTTAAACAATCAGCTTTTATTAATGGAAGATTATTAACTAAAAATTATTTTTTTTTTATAAATAGAATTAAGAATAATTTATAATACATACTATCTTGATTTTGTAATTCAGATAAAATATTATTTGAATAAAAAGCTGGAATACTAATAAATGAACTTGTTTTTGTAATACCAGACTATAAAATATAAAAGAAATTCTCGAAAATATTTTTAAAAAAAAAAATTTATTTCCAAACTTTTTGTGTTTCGCCTTTTGATGCAAGTGCTAAGATAAGAAAAATACATGTATCTTTTTTTAACCAATTTTTTGTTGGATTTTGTAAATATTCCTAAAAAAAAAATTTTTATATAGAAAAATAAAAGATATAATAGTTCTATTTCGAAAATAATCATAAGTACAATATCAAGAACTAATGTAAGATATGTTAATTAATATCAAAATCGATTAAGTTTTTTAGATATTGTTCTGTTTATTATTGCTAACAAATAATACTCTACATATTTACAGCTATTTGATTAAAACGACCATATGTGATAGAAGGAAATATAATAGATTCATAGAATACGAGGTCAGGTAGATAAAATAATAGGAAAAAAAAGAAAAGAATGAGTAATAAAAAGAAAAAAATGGGATCGATAGGGAAAAGATAATATGAGAAAGGGAAAGAAAAAGTAGTATTCAATCAATAATAAGAAGCGTTTTATTCACATAAAAATTCAAGCTATTCAGGAATTAGTGATTAATTCTATACATGCATTTATTAAAATTCATTGCATTCGAACAAAAGTGTTCTAAGTAAACACTATTACTTTTATAAAATATGTCATTGTAAAAGAGTGAGTGTCTTAAGTGGAATTTTTCAGTTCGTTCTAATCTTTTCTTTATATATCTTTTTCTGTACTCTTCTAATGATTTCTTTATTTTCTATATCAAGATCTATTACTGTAGTAAAGGAACAGCAATGAATCGGTTTTAAATTGTTTCTAAAGGAATAGTCATTGGTTTTATAAATGCACCAATAACTCAGAACTGTTAATAACAGTAACGTACAATCACTAATTGAACCATCGAAATGTATTATCTATTGATTTGTTGAATAGTTTGACCTAAGTTGTTTTGATCAGGTGGAATTAAATTCCTATAGTTTAGACAAGTTTCGTATAAGAAACTATCATTTCCTCAAAAGAGACCTTTTCTGAGTAGGAAAAATTAACACAAAAATATGGAGACGTAAATGAATTGTTAGTTTCAAAATTCTTATACAGTAATAGTACTTTATGTTTTTCAACAATTACAGCAATTTGATACGTTGGTTTTGGTCTGTGTTTCTTTGATCGTAAGTAGACACTATTTCGTTATCGGGTATTCATATACGCGCCAAAATACAAGACAGATCAGTGTTTTTCAACTAACTTTTGGCAGTGATATGATAGAGATTTGCATATTTCATCAAGTGAAAGAGAGAGAATGTGACTACGAAAGCAAACCAGATCTAAGTAGTCATAAGAGATGCTCACAAGGTAAATTTTTACATCCTACTCTGCCCTGCAGGATGAAATAGCAAAAAAAAAACGTACTCTGTAGAATTGATATACTATTTTTGCGTTTTTCTAAATTTAGCTCAACAGTCACAATATTTGCACATTCTATCATAGAAAATTGTTTTATTTTAATTCATTCGTGGAATTCACATATTTGACGAAGGCAAATACGTCAGTGTAAATTTTAAGGCTATCCCCATTCATTACAAACCTCAGCAACCGAGGTCAAAGGTACAATTCCATTGCTATTACAGATACAGGACGATTGTTTCGCAATAATCTGTTAGATAAATATTGAATACCAAATAGTTTTAAATTAATAGAAATGGCTCTACATTCTACGATAGATGGAATTATTTTTATGGGATAACGGCAACTTTTCCGTGAGAAATATTAATTAAAATTGTTAATCATTAATAATTGTATGTTACAAGGTTTTTTCGAAAGAAAAAAAAACAATATATAACGAACGAACAACCACGAGGGAAATAAACAATAGAACGTCAATAAAAAATAGTTATATACTGTGCTTTAAATGCAGATATAAAACAGTCAAGCAATAGTTTGTCTGACGATCGATAATGATCTAATGGAACTGTCCTATGTTGCAGACTATTCCTTTTACGTATTTTATATTAGTATAATGAAGCTAAAGATGTATCATTTTCACGCTTTATCACTAAAACGACTGCACTAACAAGCTTTTTTACAATAGAAATAGATAATAGTTCAAATAGGAACAGATATAAGCATTACAAAAAAAGACAAGAGAAGTAAATGGTACAGTATGCATAATTTACATTTACAGGTTGCCTGAAGATGACATTTTCTTTCATTTAAAATCCAACCAGCTGTCAAAAATTGACGTTCTACGTCAGCATTTCTACCAAGAGTAGATATAAGTGCGTATATCTATTTCCTAGAAGACAATTCTAAATGTTAGTTGGTACTACCATCTGTAAACTATTTTCACTTTTTGCCTCATAAAACTCAAAAAACGCTTTTTGAAAATAAAAATTCGAATTAGGTAGATTCTTGATAAGTATTATACTAACAAAATTTTGTTCTATTTTGAAATAAAATAAAATAATTTACTTTTTGCATTGTATCAATATATTGACTAAAAATAGCCACAACTTGTGGTTCAAAAAACACACAAAGTGCTTGAAGAAAATCACAAGCAGCTCGTCGTCGTGTTGCTGAATCTATATAAAACGAAAAAACAAAAATTATTATTTTTTTTTTCTAATAATTAAATCTCACCAGATTTTTCAATATCTTTTCGAATATATTCTTCTGGATTATCTTCAAATTCTTCAATATCTGATTCTAAATTTAATTTCAAAATAAAATTCTATTTAAAAACAATAAAATTTCAAACCTCGAAGAAATAAATTTGGTAAAATAACTTGTTCACATATTATTTTTAATGTATCACTACCTTCAAACATACTACAATGATGACTTCTTGCAGCTAATGTTGATAAAAATTTCATTGCTGTACTAACAAGTTCATCATAACATGATGAAAGATTTAATTGTGTTAATAAAGTTAAAATTGTTAATGCAAATCGTTGTGCATATGGTTTAAAATCATCACTATAATTATCAGCATAAAGTGCAATAGCACGACAAATTTCTGTTTTAACTTCATCTAATATTCCTGGATCATTATTCTAAATAACAAAAAAATAAAAAAGAGAAATTTCAAAAAAAAAAACCATATTTACATTGGAATGAAGTTTTGAATGATCATAAGAAAGAAGTGTTAAAAAATGTGTCATATAAATAACAATATTATCTTCAAAATGTTCAGGTAATTCCTACAATAAAAGAATTTGTTTTGTTTTTAAATAAATTAATTAGAATTTACTTGAGCATTAAGATCATAAAAGATTTTTATAATTAAATTTAATGCATTGAAAATATTTTTCATTTCAATTAGATCAGATTCTTTTTGTGGATAATAAATCATTAATGACTAGTAATAAAATATAAATAATTATTTTTTTTCATAAAAAAAAAACAAATATATATTTCTTATACTTTAAATAATTCTGTAAAAGCTGGTGCAAATTTTTCTAAAACTAATTTTATTTCTAACCATAATTCATCTGATTTTTGTTCGTATCGATATCTTTGAAAAAGTGAATGTGCTGTTTTTAATATTCCATTTATTGATTGAAATGAATTTAATGTTTGTTGTTGAAAATATTTTATCATTGTATCAAGTAATGTTGACCATTGATCAGGAAAATCATATTTACCAATTATTGTTATAACATCAGTTAATTGTTCTTGAATATGTCCAGGTGATTGAATCATTAAATCAATAATATGTTCTTTTATATGATTTCGATCACGAATTGATATCGAATTTGATTCATTAAATGATGACCAATTACGTTTAATAAAATTTTTAAATGTTATTACTGATGCACGACGAATTTCATCAGGTGTTGTTGAACGTTCACAAAGAGTTAATAATAAAGATGAATAATTTTCATTTCTTTCAATTTGTTTTAAAGTTTTTTCAGCTGAAAAAAAAAGAGAAAATAATATATTATACATAATAAATTTTCAATAAAACTTAAGAGAAAATTTACCTTCTGATCGTTCATCGCCATTTGAAGATAATGTTTTACGTAAATATGTTGAAAGTGCTTCGAGATTTTGTTCATTAATTTCCATTATAATAAAAAATTTATTTTATTTATCTGAAATAAATAATAATTATAACAAAAAAAAAAACAAAACAAAAACTGATATTAATCAGTTAGAATAAGTTCATCAATACTCCAATCTTCAAAACTTCCATCAGGTAAATATCGTCGAATAATCATTGGAATTTTTCTTTCTTTTAATTCTCTCATTGCAATTTGTAATGGATCTGTTTCACCATCAGGTTCAACCATTAATGGTGCACACATTGCTATTTGTAATGCTCGTGTACCTAATACACGTGCTCGTTCATATTTTGTCATATATGGTGTTGTTATTCGTTTTGATGGATCTGTTTTCATACCTGGTTGAGTTCCAATTAAATCTTCTTCATTAAGAATTTCCATTCGATCATCACCTTGTAATTGTTGTCCACCAGATTGTGTATTTTGTTCTCCATCAACATCTTGGTCATCTTCAACAAATTCATCTTCATCTAAATCATCATCCATTCCAAGATCACCACCTCCATCATCATACTCACCATCATCAGCCATCTAGAAAAAAAAAAAAGAAAATATTTTAGTTTATTTTGTTTGTAAACAAAGTTGTATAGTCAGTCTGGATGGAAAGAAAAAAGAAAAAGAATTCTATGAAATAATAATCATAACGTCATATCGATCTGTCTGGTCTGAATACTGAATAATCGTCAGGATGTACAAGAAATTTGAATGAGTCATTATATTCTTACAAAACATCTAGTAAAGAAAATTTTTTATTTTTATATTCAGTTGCACTTGCTTTGTGATGTTAGGAAGTTAATTAGTGCATCTTGTTTTATAGTTGAATATTAATTATAAAAAGTTCGATTTCGATTCGTTGACATTAGGGTCAAAATATGGGATATTCATAGAGGTCGCTAATCACCAATGTTATATTTTTGTAATTTCTTCATTGGAGATGATGAATAAATGATGTTCAATAGATTCGATACTAACCAATGATAAGAAAGAGTTCATATAAAATATTTTTTCATTTTTCGATCGCTTGAAAATAATCTGAGCAAGTGAAAATTTTTCTAACTCAAAGTTGAATTATTGAGAGAAAATCTTTGATAGAGACGAACTTCGCTCTTTAAAAGGTCTACTTTGATTTGCTTTCAATATACCAGTGCAAATCGTCAGAATCTGTTGCAAATAAAAATTATTTTGAAAAATATTGTCTCATTGAGAGATTAGTATTTCAAAAAATGTTTCTAGCGTATGATTTTTTTTAGTTGCCTACTGTCAATCCTTTTTAATTACTTCTAAATATCTACAAATCAGCAAACATATTTATCAAGATTTTTGAAACTAGTGTTTTGCCCAAACGTCATTTTTAGTCTCTATCAAAGATTTGTTTTCAATAAATCCAAGTTAGAAAAATTTCTTCAGTACATATTTAAAAAAAGCATCAAATTATGATTCTAACTAATTACTCTTCATCTGCTCAAATTACTCCCAAATAACCGGCAAATGAGAAAACATTTTTATACGAAGACTTTCTTGATATAGGTTATCTCAATCTTTTAAATATTTCAATATTCTCAGAAGAGCAAAACAAGCAATTACTTTTCTAAGTTTTTCACACATTCTATGTACTTCGGTCTAACAAAACGTTCTGAGAGCATTAAATAAAAATACATAGATAAGGAGATATTTTCAATTATATTTTATCAAATGTTGAGGGTAGTTGCTACTATTATTTTTAACCAAGCTCAATCGTCTCCTAACAATATGTTTAAAGTTCTTTTGAGCTCCTTTTCGAAAAATTTTTAGATACTTTGGATACCACATGAGTTAATCATACTTCATTTGTTTTAACTATTTAGCGAAATTTTGTTCTTAAATGTCAGTTGCGTTCTAATATTACTAGTGATGGCGTGTGGATTTATTTTAAGTAGATTAGTTATAAGTAATCTAATGTTAGTTGGTTCATTGCAGATGAATCATCAAAGATTATTATTCATGGAAATTACAGTTATTAGATTGAGAATTGTCCAAAATCTTTTGTTAATGAAATATGGAAACGAACAGAGACTTCATACTTATTCAATGCTGGTAATTATATAGTAAAAGAAAGCATCTATAGAATGTCATATCCATCATGTTCCTTATATTTGATACAATGTAATTTTTGGATCGCTAATTCTATCAAACGTTTGTTTAATTAATTAAATAAATGAAATCTGATGAGCTCATACAATATCCAAGGAACCTAAAAATTCATTCGAAAAGGAGTTCCAAGAAGACTTCAAACATTTTGTTAGGAAAAAATGGAACTTGGCATAAATAATAATGGCAACTGTTTTCAGAATTTGATAAAATAAAATTGAAAATATCTTCTTATCTGTATATTTTTATTTAATGTTCTCAGAATGTTTTGTTAGACCTAAATGTTTTTTCTTTCCTTTCTTCTTATATTTTAAATAGATATATTATTTCGCTATAGCCGAAGACGTTTCGACGCATTACTAAAGATTCTTTCATCGAAGTATTGGCTTTATCCGCCTTTGAGCAAATAGAAACAAGCCATCAACGTCATGTTGGCAACGTCATTCTCCTTTTCCATATCGGATCTTTTTTCTGCACTAAAAAAGATATAGAATGCTCTCAGGCCATTTTGATTGAATGCAAAAATAAAGGTAAGTTGATGTGAAAATTCCAGTTTCATCAGTCCATCTTTACTCTTACTTCAATACTTTCTTAGTAGGTATTCTGATGACGTTTAGAGAAGAGAATAACAGATTCGAATCATTCATTTTCTGAAGAATATTTTTATGGTTTACTAGCTAGTGTGTATGTCATTCGATACAGTAGTGTAAAACTTGAAAGTTGAATTCAAGTATTCAGCTATTCAAGTATTCAAGTAAACACGCATATCCTTCCAACTTCTTCTGCTGGGTTTTGCTCCCCCGCAAAGGATTACGACTTCACTCTCAGCTAATCTTTTTGGGCTTGGTCCCGCCTCTCTCCATGTTTCGGGTTAACTTTTCATATCATGCTCTCCTTCTTATAATATGAAACTTAGAGTATACCTGGTGGTCGTGGTGATGGTCATGATCATAGCAGAGGGAGATAAGGTTCTGGTAGATCGCCACTAGGTCAAAAATAAATACTAGAGATTGAATATCAAACTGTAACATCACGTGCACAATGAAGTACATTTGAAGCTTGTTAGCATCTAATGAAATTCCTTTCTGAATTATTGAATCCCGGAGAAAGATCATATAGTATTGATCGTGGTCATGGTGCATCTATATATATGTACACACATTTTATCATTTATCTATGGAACATAGTTTGTCGGCGAGTGAATTCATTATCACTATGCAATAAGGACTTTGCAAGGGAGAGTCACCTAGGGAATACATCTCATAATGGGTTCTTCAGTGTAAAGAATTTCAATTTATGATCTTGGACTGGTTGTGGTTCCAGTCGTAATCAATAGCAATAGTGTATTACTATTGTGATATACCTCCACAGATTCATTTCAAATTTATCTTAGTCTAGCACGGCAAAACTCGTGATGCCGTGCCATACTTCGTTTTGGTCTGCTTGCAGATGTCTGATTGTTGGCAAACTTGAAAGCTTTAGACTAAATTTATTTGAGTTTGGAGCTAACGCTAAAAACACCATTAACAATCGAATTTAGTTGTGATAGTTTTGGATTTTATGAACTCTTTTTTTTTGAAGTTCCATAGATTTTTTGGGATTTATTCAGATTCCATGGATTTTTCTGAATTTAAATCCCAAAAAATCCGCTTTTTTCTCCTTGGATCATCTTCCATATACCCGACACTAGTAAAAAGTTTCATTCAGGTAAGAGACGAATATTTGCTAAAGAGCAAAATAAAATAGTCATGTTATAGTATGTGCATAATATCTATAATAAAACACGTGTTAATCTCTATAGCGTTCTCTTTCTTTCTGTTCTGCCGAGTATTTTTCTCAGTACTTTTGCTTGATTTCTTCCTTTTTATGTATGTCTTGTGTAAATGCAATGACTCATGTGTTTCTAATTTTATTGTGCAATCTATTGAAATACTTCAATGTTTTTTATTAATTACATCCAATATATAAAGATTACACTTTATTTGCTAAAATTATTGGAGCAGTAAGTTGTGTTTTTCAAGCAAAATTCGTATTTGCTTAGTAAATAAATTAGCTGTTAACAATGGAACTCCTTGTATTGATTGTTAAGAATAGTGGCTATATTCACGTCAAATGAACAAATTTAAAATATTATATCCCTTTAGTGTACGTAAAGCAAATTACTTAATTTTCACAGTATGCGAAATTTAGATATAAAAATGAATTAGGAAACATTGTCTTTACTATTGTAAGGACAAAACATGATATTGTTCGGGTCATATGAAAGAGAGTCGCTACAAACCCCATAATTGGCCCAAATAACATTATGTTTTGTCCTTACAATAGTGGAGAGAATATTCTCTTATTCATTTTTATATCTAAATTTCACATACTTTAAAATTTAAGTAATTTGCTCTACGTACGCGCTAAAGGGATATAATATTTTAAATTTGATCGTTTAACGGTGAGAATTTTCATTTGATACGACTACGGTCAGTCTTCTTGATAATCAATACAAAAGATTCCATTGTAAGTGAAATTATTGAATGATCAGTTAATTTATAGTTTTTCAGCACTAAAAATATTTGCTAGGTTAGACAATCAATATTTAGGTAAGAATTTTTTTGCTAAGTTAATAAATGAAAATCATAGTTATAAAATAAAACTTTTTATGGTAGTATAGCGTATTCATTTTTCTCTTTTCGTTTTCTTTGTCAACGCTGAAGTATCATGATGATAAATGGGTATTTTACCTTTATTTTATGAGTATCACTCATTGAAAGTTTACTTCGAATTTAGAGTCTGAGTATGAGTGTCGACACAAAATAGTTTGTAAAAAGAATATTTTCACTAACATTTAGAACTCATATTGACATATACACGGTGAAATAAACAAAGTCTCTGTTAAAACTAAAGTTGCTGAGAACTTGTTTCAGTTCATTCGGGCGAATAAAGGTGTGAGTAGACAAAGGTGCTTACCAGTTGCTTTAAGCAATAGATTTGCAAACGTATTTTTGGTATAAATATTATCTTGAAGTTTTCTAAATCATCTCCGTCAGTAGAGGATACAGTACTTGGTAAAAAAAAAGAAAAAAGAGGACAATTACAGAAAGCAACAAATATTTAACTATTATAACTATTGTAGAATTAAATTCTTTACTCAGAATGGAGGTGTTCATATTGTTGATCGAGAAAATGGCACATATTTGGGTCAAATGAAAGCTTTCATCGCTAAATTAGCAAGGTTAAAATATAAGTGGTTTATGACTTACCTAGAGAGAGATATAGCGATGAAATCTTTCATTTGATCCGAATATGCGCCATTTTCTCGATCAACAATACAAACACATTCATTATCTGATATTTATTGCTCTTTATTAAGCAAAAATACGTCTTTTATATAGTTTTTATTTTTTTTAAATGTGTGCTATATATAACTAGTTTTGTTGATTCTATGTGAGAAACACTGATTAAACTAAATAAAATTCATTCGCATACACAACAATATAAATCATACGAAACAAATTCATCTCTCTTTTAGATTTTATTGAAAAATGGCTTCTGTTACGGTATAGAATATGAAATTTTAATTGATTGATATATCTGTGCAACTTTTCTAAATAGACAAATCCGAAGTTTGCCGAATTTCGTGAACTATTCTCCAAGGCACGTTCAGTGTTGGTCTTAACAGGTGCAGGAATTTCTGCCGAATCTGGCGTTCCAACATTTCGAGGATCTGGTGGTCTTTGGCGAGAATTTAAAGCTACAGTTTGTTTTCAATTTTATTCGAGACCATTTATTCTATGCAAAACTTTGATTTGTTAGGATTTAGCTACACCATCAGCTTTTGCTCGATCTCCATCATTGGTTTGGGAATTCTATCATTATAGACGAGAACTTGTTCGAACTAAAGAACCTAATAAGGTCTCAAGATTAGAAATGTATCCATCTGTAAAATAGATTTGATTAATTCTCTTTTAGGGTCATTTTGCGTTAGTCGAAGCTGAAGAACGTTTTGAAAAAGAAGGAAAACGATTTGTTGTCTTAACTCAAAATGTTGATGGTCAGTTGTTTTTGTAAAAATAATATAATCTTGCTGTTTTATTTTCTTTCCATTAGGACTTCATCGACGAGCAGGTTCTCGTAATCTTATTGAAATGCACGGTCAGTGAATATTTGAATAGTTGATTTTTTTTCAATAAAGTACTTTTCAATAGGTAACCTTTTTACGACTCGATGTACATCATGTGGTTTTATTGAAGAAAATAACGACAGTCCAATTTGTGAAGCTTTGCGAAATCGAGGGTATATGCATATTTCTCTTTGTGTCACAGCATTGATTTTGATCTCCATCAAATATATTAGATTACCAAATGAGAATGGTCCTGAGATTGCGACTAAAGATCTTCCTAGTTGTCGTCAATGTCAAGCTCTTGTTCGACCTCATCTGGTTTGGTTTGGTGAATCACTTTGGCCTGATGTTTTGAAAAAAATTGATGAAGAGATCGGTCGATGTGATCTCTTCTTAGTTGTATGTCTGCCTTGTTTTTCTTTTAAATTTCTTTCTATAGAATTAATTGAAGGTGGGAACGTCATCCGTTGTCTATCCGGCAGCAGGTTATGCTTCAATTATCGCAAACCTCGGTATTCCTGTAGCTGAAGTTAATATTGAACCGACTCCTTCTACAGCTGTCTCGACGTATGTTTTTCCACTTGTTTTATACTTTCAATGTCTTTTTGTAGTTTTCATTTCGAGGGTCCTGCTGGCGAACTACTTCCAACGTTGTTGTCACCTGTTACAGATGATGCTCAATAGAATAATGAACTATTATTTTAAAAAAAATTGGACTATACATAATCACTAAGATAGATTGTTTTCTGAAAGGTGTATCCTTTTGTTTGATCATGTTTCGTAGAGATGACATTGATTATTCATACTGATTAATGTCATCAGAACTCTTCAATTTATCAATTTATTTTTTTTCATAAAATAATCGAAAAATAAAAACTAGTTTGACCATCTATTAAAGATAACATCAATGAGCGTGTATCAAGAGGGAAAAAGCAAATTGTTATGGATTTAAATACCAAAAAAATCTCAAATAGTGCAATTTCTTGTTTTGTGTGGATAAAAATTTATTCTCAACATGTTAACAATGATGGGCAGAAATGCTTTGATATGTCACAGTTGTCAAATGACCAGAATAGAAAGCATCATTTGATCAAGTTACAATTGTTTGGAAAATGATCATATCAACATTTCTGAGCTTGATGAGATATATGTGATCGTATGTGGAAACCGGTTGTGTGCATAATTTATATGCAAACCACGCTTATTTGCCAGTTAGTTCCAAACTTAGAATAATAGTAATGTCAAATTAAAGAAAGCCAAATATGAAAAACAAAAATAATAAGCTGATATCAGCATAACAAATAAAAATAGACCACCAGTATGAAATACTGTTGCTTAAAATCTAGCAATGAACAAGAGAGATCGTTTCTTTGACGATTGATTATCTTTTCGAACAACTATAATCTACGACAGATTTTTCGCTTGATGTTTTTGTTATTAGCGTATTAAGATTAAAGAACACATGCCAACTTCATATTTCAGCCTCAATGGGACTGCGCTAACTAGCTTTATTATTTATGGAACAGATGATCGAGAATATTAATAATCAACTTTGATTTTTAGCGAGAAGTAATTTCTAATAATTATGAAATGTTTTCATTTTAGTGAGTCATCATTATTTGACAGCTATTTAAATGAAATATCGTCGTTTATAGACACACACATTGGATAGGTTAGACAATAAAAGAATTTCTCTGAGAATACTATCGAAAATGTTTATCATCCATTTACAGGATATCTCATAAATTCGATCGAAAAAAGAACGTTAATGGCTCTAACATAATTCAAGTAATTTATATGAGTTTATTATAGTTTAACTTGATGCTCATTTAAGTTTTATTTCATATAACTTAATAAACAGTAGCTCTTCAAAATGATCAACTTCAATTGAAACATCTGAATCAGAGTTAGGACCAGTTTGAACTTTCGATTAGACCGATAAAAATTCGGTCAAAACCGCCCTCTCACAGCTGATAATTTTTCCGGTGTATGGCCGGTACATATTATACATTAACTGAATGATAGCTTCATCGTAGAAAGAGTCTTATACGTCAATCTGACGCACATATACACTAGCAAATCCGTAAATTTTCAAATTTTTAATAGAACAGTATCTGTTTTAGTCTACCGTATTTTGGGTGCTAATATCAAGCATGAAGAAAGATTTTCTTCAATATGGCTTGACTAAAATTTTAGGAAAATGAATACTGATCTTTAATTAACTATATTCCGTCCAGCTTCTTCCTCAATACCGATATGATTCCTTTACAAATGTCAAGTTAGATCTATTTTTTTATTTGAGATAATTAATTTACACAATTGAACATGTCTCAAACCATGGAACGGACGCTACTATAGAGTAATAGCCGCACTAAAATAAAAAAGTAAAATTTTTTAGATTAACAGTTATGAACAAGGTTTATTGACACAAATATTTTCACATTTATATGACAGCAGTCGCTGACGCGATCTTGGGAACAGAACGAATTTTTCTGACATTTTCTTATGAAAACACGAACTAGAAAGTACTAGCTTTTGAGATTCTGTGATGAGTGGCTCAAAATTTTAAGGTGGAACACCTATTTAGTAAATCGATGCTATTTTCGAATGCCTAATGACCTTTGTGCGATTAAGAAAATTTACTCAACGAACTTTGAGGCTATCATTCTGTGACGAAAATATTAGTGAACGTGTACAGCTGAGATTTCAGCAATAGCTGAAAACTTATCAGTTGGAAACTTAAAAACTCGTCTTTCATCATGAGTAAATCATGAAATTCGTTAAAAATGATCAAAATAGGCAAGTTTTAGTAACTCAAAAAACTTTTCAAAATGAAAAAAGACCAGTAAAAACCTTTGAAGAGCGACCGGTTCGACTCCAAGTTTGATCTGAATCCATTCATTCCGATATATTAAAAAAACTATGTCATAGAGTTTCTTTCGAAATCATTTTGATATTATTATCGATCCTCATTTTTTTTAACAAGATCTTTATCGAGCATCTTGTAAATGTTCTTTCTAATGTTTGGTTTATTGAGTATTTGACTAAAATGAAAGTTGCTTCGTTTGGGAAAAAATATTCTGTTTGATGCTACCGCCTAGCAACGTTTGTGATGAAGCTTTACACGCTTTGTCACGATCTAGTAAGTTTCTTATTAGAGTTATTCAGTATATTTTACCATAAATACTTTTACTAATAGATGTTGTATTATAATTTCATGCTTACCACTAGTGATATAGAACAAGTTTACGAAATAGATTAAACACTACATCTGAGTACATGTTTATCGGCATCATGAATTTCACTGAGTTTTTTTTACAGTGATTATTTTAGATCTTTCTAAAGGAGATTCTTCCTTAGTAATTTCACAAAAGCCTAGAAATATAATTATAATGAATTCATTCTGTGATTTGGCTTTATCGTACTTGACCTGCAGCTTTGGTTGTATAGTTTCAGGAGACTTGAATTTCACCATCAATGACCTGTGATAATTATGACGTTAATCGGCACAGATATATTATTGAGCGTATGTTAAATAAAACTTTAAAGAATAGCTTCTATTACTATTAAAAAAACATGTAAAGCCTTTAACTTGCTTAAAAATTATTGCTGTTTTTCCCATCGCACTTTTGAAACACGCTACATTATTTTAACAAGACAAGAGATGTCGCCACATTATTGGTTGATTAATAATGTAATCAATAAATGATATTAATAGTAGTAATCCAATGAACCAACAGTGACCAGATCGAGCGTCACAACCTCCATAAACGATCATACACGACTGTATACGAGAAAATTACGGTCGTTTACGACTGTGCTTGTTTGGCCTGGGTAAACATTGACATCAGAAAGAAAATACGATGACAATGACATTTATTGTTTCTTTCTTCAATAATTGTCAAGACAAAGATTCGTCTGCAAATAATTCTCGTTTCTTCCTATACAAGTTAGACAATGTGTAAAACAACGAATAGCGTACGTATACAAATGAATACATACGTATTTAAAACTTATTTTGTGATAACTAACATTTGAGATAAGTTTAAAGATGAATAAGAGACGCTAAACGATGCTAACACATTAATATAGACCAATAGGACTTCGTATGGACCGTCCCATGGGACGAAAAGTTTCTAAAAAGACCCAATAAGATAAGTAGAGTAAAAACTTTTTTGGGAAAGAATCTATGAGACAATAGCTGCATTTTTTTAAAACTATTGTGTTTGAGATAGACGGTTTTTGTTAACTGTTTCGTTTCTTTTTAAATAATCTTTTGTCTATGTCAATCGAAGTTACTAAAAGATTTTCCCAAAAGAACATAAATTAGTAAAACATTGCGTATATAAAAAAAATTAATTTTAAAGAAAAAACGCAGCAATTGTCTCACAGTGCCACAAAAAACTTTTAACCTATCATGGCCTATAGAATTTTTTAAAAAGTTTCTTCGCATTCCTTCCTATGATTCATCCTAAATCGAGTCCTGATTGACATAAATTAGTAACTAATCATCATTCGGAACTTTCCAGATTTAATGTATCCATTACGTGCATCAAGTGTAAATAATCAGGTAAGAAAGATTGAACGATCGTTTATCGTATTAATCTTTAACAATTGCTGCATCCCATTTCTAATACCAACTAACAATATTTTGTTCGTTCATGTTTATAAAAAATGATTTTAATTAACATTTTAATAATATTTTCAATACGGTCTTAGAACATTGCACCATCAAAAAGTGAAATAGTCCGTTTACAAGATCAAATGTTAGATTTACAAAATCAAGTGACAGCTTTAGGAGCAATAGTACAACAAGTCCAAAACGATCAAAGTTCTTTATTGATGGTACTAAATAATAAAAACTCGACTATTGATAATTTTCAAAAACGCAAGGATTCTCTTTAAGAACGTAATGGTCATCTTCAAAATCAATTAAATTTCTTCACGAAAGCTTTTGGTGTGTGACATATAAGTTCTTCATTTATTGTTCATCATAGTTGTCTTGATTTTTTCTGGTAAACATTATGTTCTTTATGTTTTTCATTAATGTAATGACGGTTGTTGTCGATTTTTGTGTTATTAAGATTACTTTTTTTCATTTGATATCAATCATTGTGATCTTGTTTTTTTCTGATTGACATAATATTATTATTCAATTTGTTTCTCATTAGCATATAATCATAGTTGTTGTGGATTTTTTTTGGTATTATGAAGATTAGGCATTTCTTCATTTTTGTTAATCATAGTCGTCTTAAGGGTACCCCCCCCTCTTTTTTCATGATTTTTAGATCTCAAGAACGGCAAGTCCGATCGAGCTGAAATTTTTACCACAAATAGAGGACCTAAATTGATGAGACACGTGTTCGAGGAAAAAATTTTCAAAAGGGGTCTTCTTGGATTTTTTCGAAAACTAATGGTTTTCCATAGGGTCTCATTGTGCCACCGGTTTTCCCCATCAAACTTCGTCCGATTGAGCTGAAATTTTTTTTGAGATCACCTACACCTGTATCTCAGAGGTAATTTTCAGCGTTTTTCAAAAACTCGCTTTCTTTTTTTTTTATAACAAAAATACGAAAACGATCTCGAAAAAACCGAGAAGTCGATCTCGAAAACCCCATAAACTCGAACGAAATGGTCGAAAACGAAAACGGCCGATTTTACCTCTGGAGGATATATACAAGTATCTCTGGTAAAAATTTCAGCTCGATCGGACAAAGTTAAGGAAGGGTTGATGGTGGCACAATCAAACTCTATGGATGAAAAACTAGTTTTGAGAAAACTAAAAAATAAGTTTGGGAACACTCTGATTTTTTTTTCAACATTTTTATAAACAACTTTTCATGTAGAATCCACTGAACACATTAAAAAATTTTTTTGAAAAAATTTTTTTTTGGTCATGGCTTTTCGTGGACCCCCGATAGCAATTGAATGGCAGGACCAATCGAGATCATTTAAACGACAATCGAAATACCAACACATGGTCTCTCGACAGCACATATAAACAAAAAAAAATTTTCCAAAAAGTTCGACAAAAAAAAAGAGGGGGGGGTACCCTTAATATTTCTCTTATAAGCAAAAATCTTTTGTTAATTTTTGCATTAATATATTCATGATTTGAAATCATTTTTCTAATAGATTCGATGTGATTTTTTTGGAAGTACGAGATAGATCGATCAATTTTGTTGTCAATATTTTCTCAAAACACAACGCATACCAAACTATCTAAATACATCTTTTTAAATCCTTATAAAATTATGTAGAAACTTACTGGAATTCCTCTATGCTAATAATAATATTCTTCTTTTTTCTGTCGCTTATTTATATTGACAAAAAGGTATATCTACAAAGAGCGAACGATATTGGGTGACTTATTTGTTCTTTATAAATTGGTGATATTCAGATCACTTAGTAAATCAATAAATTCTTTTTTAACTTCAATATTTCTTTGTTCTTCTGCATTTTTTTAATATGAAAAACCACATATTATCATATGTTTGAATGATAGTTGATCTTGAAATATCCCGGATTTTCGAGCAGATAACGAGTACCTGAATATGAATTATTAGGAGTCGATATTTATCAAAAACTGTTAATACTTCTTTTAATTGCATCCAATGATTGTTGTATTGTATGTACTTGATCATCATATTTCGAACCAACATATCATATAGCGTTTCAAGATTATTTTGTCCAAGCATTTCAGTATCCACAAAGTGTAAAATAAGATGCCCTAAAAAATGAAAAAGAAACTGATTTGGACATTTTTCTTTAATATGAATATATATCCATATCCATAACATGCCATCTTGAATCATCACGGCATTCATTACTGAAGTAAGAATCACTTGGTTCCCTTGCATCTTTATACTCAATAACAAATATTTATGTATAGGGTATTCTCAAATTCACTATGTAACAATTTGATCTTTATGATCACGTTTTTATTGAAGTTGATCAACATTTTCTTAAGATGTTATAGAATAATCATAATCTATTCAAAAATTACGATGTATTCTAGAATTAATAAAGAAAACCTCGACTATTTAACACATTTAAATGCATGATTATCGTTCTGGTTAATCGAGATCAATTAAAAAATAACTTTTTAGTTATTTTGAAAGAACATTAACAAACTATAATAATTAATATTCTTTTAAACATTCCATAAAAATCTTTCGTTTAAATTTCATAATATTATTAGTTAAACACAACATGTATATCGACAATTGATAATATATTAAAAGTCAACAGAAATGAATTAAACGATAAGTTTTTTTTTTTCTTTAAAATATGTTATTATAATATTATATAAATGATGATTTTCTTTTACCGTTCTTTTATTCTTATATATAATATAGATTAAAAAATAACAGTAATGCGTGTCTATGGATTTCATAAATGCGCTCACTGACCTTTATAAGTTTGATTGATTACAGAATACTTATTTAACGGTTTCCGGCTGGCCATTAAAAGATACTTTGTGAAAAAATCTTTTCCTACTTTTATGATACTTCTAGACCACGAAGATGGATAAAAAATATTTTTCGGAATAAAAAAGTGTTTTAGCACCAAAAGACTTAATGTTGCCATATGGCAACATCACTATTTTTTATTGTTCGAAATTACTAAATAATACCAGTTAGTGATGCAATATACGATAGTTCTATAAAAAAAACCACTAATTGTTTATGACATTGATTGTTCAGACACACAGAAGAAACATTTTCATAATTTGGAAGCTTTTCTAGGGTATTGCATGTAATTTCGGTCATTTTCTTGATGAACGTCTTTTTCGTCTTACGAATGCATGAATGTATGCTGAAATATGTTGATATAATTATCGTTTTGTTAAAAAAACTATATATCATCATTATAAGTCAATCCTTCACAAAATACTAGCTCAGTGTTGCCAAATGGTAACGTCCAGCTAGAAAGGGTTAAGTCAAAACAAATAGAATATGGTCAAGAGAAAACTAGTGGAATAATATACTGTTGACTTGTTAGGTGAATGTTTTTCAAACCTGTATTTTAATAGTTATTGGTGAAGATAGAATTGCTAATTATAAATTTTCTTGACAGACGTATCATTCAATACATTTAATATCTATTGCATTTGATGTTGGAGTATATTTCGATATATTTATACATACAAATAGATCAATTATAATAATATTCTAGAATAATCAGTTTTTCAAAAAATCTAATAACACTAAACTTGATCGAATTCTTTACGTTTTATTTAAGTTCTTATAGTATAAATTAAAATTCTAATTATTGTATTTATAATATATTAATTAATTTTTTCCTTCTTTATTATTTAACAATGATGATTAGTGGATCAATAATTGATACATGAAAGATGAAATAATTCTATTTAACAGAATGTTATATTGATTATTTTAGATGCACATTTAATCCAGCAGCGACTATACCATTAATGACTATAAGAAAGATAAAAATATTACAATCTATATTTTATATAATTAGTCAAATCTTAGGTGCATTTATTGGATCTGCTTTAGTTTATTTTGTCTATTTAAATCGATTGAATATATTTGATGGTGAGATTAGACGAATAACAGATCAAAATAGTACAGCTGATATCTTTTTTGCAATGCTTAACAAAAATATTCCTCATTGGAATACATTTATCGATCAAGTTATTAGTATTGCTCTTCTTACGATATCTATCATATCAATTACATACACAAGATTAAAAATAAAAATACGCAATGAATTAATTATATATTTAATATGGAATTTACAACATGTGATATCTGAAATGATGAAAACATTTCTATTAAAAACTATTCAATAAAATAAAAGAAGTAAAAGAATAATTCTGACAAGAGTTTATTAGATTTTAATTTGTAAAATGCAATAGAATAAATTAAATATTTTAGATAAGCTTTTTTCCTATACTAATTTTACCTAGATGTGACATTTGATCTTATCATTTTTACTTTTCCAATGTTATTAAACATATATATTAGGATTTGATGAAATCTTTTTTATTTTTTTTGTATGATGATCATATATGATATTTTTGCTAAACAAATTCAAATTAATAATAAGAATTTTTTTTTAGGATTGAAATATTGAATTATTATAGTGTGTAAAGATATTAGAAATATTTATTTAAAAATATTTTGTTTAATTTATCGAAATTGACTTATATTTAAATTAAATACTTCTCAATTTTATTGTTTTATTAATGAAATAGAATATTACTAGCATAATTTTATTTCAATATATTCTTGATTTATTAAGTACAAACAAAAAAGTAATACCACAAAAAACTTAATCAGTTAGAATAAGTTCATCAATACTCCAATCTTCAAAACTTCCATCAGGTAAATATCGTCGAATAATCATTGGAATTTTTCTTTCTTTTAATTCTCTCATTGCAATTTGTAATGGATCTGTTTCACCATCAGGTTCAACCATTAATGGTGCACACATTGCTATTTGTAATGCTCGTGTACCTAATACACGTGCTCGTTCATATTTTGTCATATATGGTGTTGTTATTCGTTTTGATGGATCTGTTTTCATACCTGATTGAGTTCCAATTAAATCTTCTTCATTAAGAATTTCCATTCGATCATCACCTTGTAATTGTTGTCCACCAGATTGTGTATTTTGTTCTCCATCAACATCTTGATCATCTTCAACAAATTCATCTTCATCTAAATCATCATCCATTCCAAGATCACCACCTCCATCATCATAATCACCATCATCAGCCATCTAAAACATAAGGAAAACAAAAAATTCTCCATAATTTATCTTCTCTAATAAAATGTGACTTGAAAATAATAAATATATCCATAATCCAACACAAAATAAAGAACGTTCACTGTACATAGAGAAAGAAAGAAAAAACTAAATTGAGGAAAGAAAAAAAAACAAAAAAAAAGAACTATTTTAATGTGATCTTCTTAATGATGGTAAAATTCCATCAATGAGATTCAAATAAAAATTGGCACAAGGTGCATGATATAAACGACCCGCAAATGTTAAACATGTAGTATTAAATGGTAAAAATGAAGAAGTCGATAATACTGTATCAAGTCCAACAGTCGAAATAAGACAAATCGAACAATATGAAGTTGTATCTCCTGATAATAATGATGAATAATCAATATCATCATCATTTAACTAAAACAATAAATATTATTATTAAATATTAAAACAAAAAAAAAATATATTATTACTAAATGAAGATGAGCTGTAGAAAAAAATGATTGTAAATTTGTCCATAAAACAACAATTTGTTTCCAAAGTGATGTTAATTGATTTGTTGTTGTTGGCTCTAATATTGCTGCTGTATAAATTCTTTTATGAACATGAAAAATTTCTTGTAAATGATGAACATAATCTTGAGTACGTGTATGTTGTAATACTTCTGTACATAATATTGGACTTTGAATTGATGAAAATATTTCATTAGCTTGAAATAATATTGAATAACATTTTTCAAAACATCGCAACCAAACAGATGCATGAGAATCAATTTGAGAAGTATCATCAGAAAAAAATGAAAATTGAGTTAATTCTAAATTTATAAATCAATAAATTTTTTTATTTTATATATCCATTGTTATGTCATGTTAATATTCCCTATAGTATATTCCCTATCTTGTACTATGACATATGAAGTGCATCTGTTGATAGAACTCGTCATCTCTATATCAAAATTAGGATAACATTCACTACAAGGTCTCTATGATGACAAATATATTGGAATTACAACAGACATTAGCTTGAAGTGTAGTAACCATGTACATAGCGTTATAAACAAATATATTAAAAAGAACATTATGTTCTATAGTATATATGAATGAATTGAATATTTTTATGAATAAAAGGGAAGATGAATGATAAATTTTACTCTATATACAAACAATTATTTCTCATTAGATACTTTTATAGACATTAATTCTTCTGTTCTCTTATAGTATGAACCACTTTAAGGATACTTTTATGGCTTTCTGTTTTTCTTTTTCTATGTAATTCTTTATATGTTGTGTGATATAAATAGTATAATTAACATGCATTTTTAGTTTATTGAACTATAATAATATTTACCAGAGTTGCCACCTCTTCTGCTTTTAGCAGAAAAATTCTGCTTTTTG
>JAJEKB010020047.1:337899-366470 GCA_022393335.1 Macrotrachela quadricornifera
ATCAAATGGAAAATACGTAGTCAAAAGAAAATGTGCCCAATAATCCTATTCGTCAATTAAGTAAGTCTATTTCTTGATCTTGTATAACTCTATTTTTTATCGATTCATTATTTTCTTGATTTTGTACAATAAAGATGAAAATCTTAATGTAAAATTTCTTAATTAATACAGTGGAACAAGTTTAAAAATCGTTTATGTCACAAAAAATAGGCTTTCTGTTTTCTTTCTGCTTTTCGATGATGAAATTTCTGCCATTTTCTGCTATTAATAAATTATTTTCTGCTTTTTGGACTTCAGAAGGTGGCAACACTGATATTTACCTAGTTTTGAAGGCTCAGATAAATTGACTGAATTTAAACTTTGTGTGTCAGTTGCAGGTATTATTTCATTATTATTTGATGAAGAAAATGAAATATTATCACTTATACCTTTTTGACTAGTATCATCTTGATTATTTGTATGAATAGTTGGAATAGGTAATTCTAAACTTGCAATTGATTGTGTTTCAGATGATGTTGCTTTTATATCTGGTGGATATAAATGATTTTCATCAAAATCAAGAAGAATAGAACCATTATTATCATTATTATTAGTATTAATATTTTGTTCGATTTGATCAAATGATGCAAATGCTGAAAAATCAGCAAAATTTTCTTGTTGATAAACTGGAGGAGGAGGAGGAGGAGGAGGAGAAGGTTGTGATGGTTGTTCTTGTTGAATTTGAAAATGTGGTATAGGAATTTCTGTTAAATGATATAATTGATCAATAGGAAAAATTTGTCCATTATAATTTTGTGCTAATGCAATAAGAGCTAATGCCATAAAAAGTTCTTCTTTTATTAAAGTTCCTGGTTCTGATAAATTAACTTGTGACCAAATTTGACTCAATTGATCTTGTCTAAGACCAGATAATAAAAGAATTGGATATAAAACTGATGTTTGAATAACATTTGATATACAGGATGCTTCTAATACTTGTTGATAAACAAGTGGAAGACAGACAATTGGTTGCAAACACCATGGTGGATAAACTAAAAAGTAAAGAAAACTTTTCTTATTGTAATTTTTGTTTATAAATAAATAAATTTCAATTTACCAAATGTAGGAGATGATAATGATTGGTTGACGGAATGAAATTTTTCGGACTGTCGTTCTTCTGATTTTATTGTTGGAATGTTTGTAGTTTTTTCATCTTGATGAAATACTGTTTTTAATTCATCATCAAATGCTATCTTAGACCAATCAGCTGCACCTGATACTGATGTATACGATTGAGTTGCTTGAGAATGATGATTAATGGAAGTATTTGTTAATTCTAATATGGAATAATATAATTAGAATTAGAACAAAACAAAAATGAATACCTGATATTTGTAATACTGGTTTTTTGGATTCTAAAAATCAAAAAAAGAATTTTTAAAAATAAAACTAAAATTAAAAAATAATATTTTTATTAACCTGAAGAATATTTTGTATTTGATGTTGGTTGTAATTTTAAATCAGAAAACATTGATTTCATAAGTGAATCAACATCTGTATGAGTATTTCCTTGTTTTTGTTGAAAACGACGTTTTTGTTCTAATTTTCGTCTTGCTATTAAATCATTTTGATCGTTTGTTGAAGAAGTTGATGTATGAAATTGAGGATGAGTTGAAGACATCTATATCACATAAAATAAAAATCAACTAAGATAATAATTATATTATTTACTTGTTGAAACATATTTGTATTAAATGAAGTTTTATCTTCGTCGTTCATTAGAAATTAAAATACCAATATTTTACTTAATCACAATAATGAAATGATTTTATTTTGATCTACAATTGTATTATATCGAGCAAGAAGAAAGTATGTTCTTATTAGATCAACCAATGAAAAAAATTCATAGATTCAAAATGCATTTGTGCATTATTGAACAAAAGAAAAAGTTTCAATCTTCTGATTGGTTATTGATCTTTATCCAATATTTCTTTTTATACCTTTTTTTCTGACGTTAATGATTCAATAGAAGCATAAATAAATGAAAAAATAAACAACAGAGAACCAAATATACATACTTCATTGAATATTTTATCCTTTAAATATATATAAAATACATGACTAAAGCAACGTATAATACATTATTAATTATTTAATTAATAAAAAAAAAAGAAATACTTTTCTTTGTATAAATAGATCCATTTCCACAGAAAATATAACGAACAAAATGAACGAATGTGTTCAAGTAAATTTACGTATAACTACAAACAGTAATCAAGGTAAAAAATTTTTTTTGATGTTTTTTTTTAAATTAAATTTGAATCTATTTTTTTTGTATTAGGTGGTCGAAAATATATGGGTAAGATAAATTATATTTATTTAAATTTAATAAATTATCTTCGTTTTTTTTTTATTTAGAGGACGCATATGCAATTGCACTTCAACGTTTAAATCCTTCAGATAAAGAAAGTCCGATATCTCTTGCTTATTTTGGTATATTTGATGGACATGGAGGAAAAGAAGCAGCTGAATTTGCTCGACAAAGTTTATGTCAACATATACTTGAACAAGATGAATTTTGGCCAAATAATTCTGATGATAATGAAAATGATCAATTAATATTATCTGCTATACGAAAAGGTTTTCTTGCATGTCATAATGATATGTGGAATCATGTAGGACAATGGGCAAAAACATCTTCTGGTTTACCAAGTACTTCAGGTTATATAAAAATAAAACCCTATATACAAAATTTATTTTGCAAAAAAAAACTATAATATTCTGTAGGTTGTACAGCAAGTGTTGTATTTGTTCGTGGAAATAAATTATATATTGGTCATGTTGGTGATTCAGCTATTGTTTTAGGTGAAGGTGAAACATTATATAAAACATGGTCAGCAAATCGTCTTACACGTGATCATAAACCAGAAGATCCACTTGAATTAAAACGTATACGTGATAGTGGTGGAAATGTTCTTTGTAAAGCAGGTGTTCATCGTGTTGTTTGGAATAGACAAAAAATGACAACAACAACAACTTCATCACATCAATATCGTCATCGACATCAACATTCAATAACAACAACAACAACAACAAATGGTACAACAATTGAATATGAACAAATACCATTTTTAGCTGTTTCACGAGCATTAGGAGATTTATGGAGTTTAAATACGAATACAAATCTTTATTCTGTTTCACCTGAACCTGAATTAGCTGTTATTGAAATTGATCCAAATAAACATCGATGTATAATATTAGCAAGTGATGGTCTTTGGAATATGGTTACACCAGAAGCAGCTGTAGAAATTGTTAGAAATTGTGATGTTAAAACTGAAGATATGATCCTTAAATCTGAAGTTTGTTCTTTTATTCTTTTTATTAAAAATATTTTATTTATAAAAAAATAAAACATTTAATAGGATGATGATCATCGACCATTTCGTAATCCATCTCATGAACTTGTACAAAAAGCATTAACATTATGGCGTGAACGAATGTTACGTTCTGATAATATAACTTGTGTTACTGTTATGCTTGATCCACCTGGACCACCATTTAGTGATTGTATTGTTAAAAAGAAAAAAGAAAGGCTTACTTATTCTATGTCATCATGTATATTAAATCAATTTATTTTCTTCGATATTTTTTTTTTATTAATATTTTTCTTTTTCTTTAGCTACAGCTTCGATTTGTTCAGATGATACTGTTGAATTAGATCATTTATCACCAGTAACTTCTTTATCAGCAACAACAACAACAACAACACCTCAAAGAACTAAACCTGCTTTAGAACGTAAAGAATATATTTTAACACCAATTTCAAATGGACCAACACCTGTTCGAGTAAGTCTTTTTATACTTATGAGTAATTATCATATGAGATAGATAAGAAAAGGTGATAGTTTTTTTATTGGTTAAAAATTTTATCCGATAAAATATTTAAATTTAGTTTTTAAAAAAAAAGTCTGAAATAATATTATAATATTTGATATTGTAATAAGAATTTTTGAATAATGAACATTTAGACTCCAAAACGTCCAGCATCAGAAGATGCATCTACATCGCTTGTTGATACACCACGTCGTAAATTAATAAAAACAAATCAACAGAAGGAGAATGGACGAACATCTCCTTCAACAAATCGAAATTCTGCTGAAACAGAAACGATATCTTCTTCTTCTTCTTCTTCATCATTATCTCTTCTTCAACCAACATCATCAACAGATACTGATATGGATGATCAAGAGCTTGTTTTATCTTCTGAACAATTACCAAAATTATCCATGTTTGATGATGATGATTTAACTCGAAAGGTTGAACAATGTTTTCGTAATAATAGTGAACAACAATTAGATGATCATTTAATGCAAATTGATCAACCATCACAAGGTAAAAAAAACTAACAATATATTTATTTAAATTAATTAAATTGAATTTTATAGATTTAATAAATCAAACTACAAAACAAAAACCCAATCGTCGTCGTTCTCGTTTTCGTTTTTCGTTATCAAATGATAATAATAATAATATTAATTCTTCTGATGAAGATGACGAATTACCTAAACCATCTCGTTTACATCGAACGCGCTCAGCTTCGACAACTATACCAATAAATAAAGAAATAAATTCAACACGTAGACGAAAATCATATAGTAGTACTGGTTTAACAAATGATTCTGATAATATTTTAATTAATAAATTAAATAACAGTGAAAAAAATTCAATAGGAAATCAAGAAAAAGTTATTCAATTGTATTTTTCTTTTATTTAAATATGAATATTTGTTTTTTTTTTTTTGTTTTATATAGAAATCAACATCATCCAAAATCAAATCTTCATTAACAAATCTTGTTATTCCAACATCAAAACAATCATTAGCAAATCGTGTTAAACGAGCATTTTTACGTCCACATCGAGCATCATCACGTCAAATTATAAATTCCATTGTTTCTTCTTCATCATCATCATCATCATCATCAGCGTCTTCAAAATAATGCCGAACAATATTTTATTTTACTCATTTATCAGATGTAATATACATATATATTTCCTTTCATGTTTGTTTCTTCTTTTCTTTTTTCTCAATATTCATCTCTGTGTCCGTAAAGTTTAAAAGAAAAAAAAAATTTCTATTCATTTGTATATAAGCGGGAAAAAAAAATTTTTGTTCAGTTATTTTGTGAATATTATATAATATATTTGTGTGTGTATTCTTTGACAAAGTCTAAATGTTGATTTGCGTTTGTTTGTTAAATATGTATTTCTTTCTCAGGAATTATAACTTCAATGAAGATGGCTAATTCAGATTTTGTTATTGTATATTCTTTATTTTTTTCTTCTTCTTTGTGTCCCGTTTGTTCTTTTGTATTGTTCATTATCTATACAGTAGTTAATCATAGAATTGAGATAAATTCATAAAAATATTAATCGTTTTGTTTCATTGCTTCTTTCTCTTTGATTTATTTCTAGATTATAAAAAAAAAAAAGAATTATTTTACTAATGGATTTTAATTGTTATTATGATAATTAAGCATTACGCAAACTGAAAAAGATATATATAATGATGGCTATTGACAGCTTTCCACTTTTTATTTAAAGTAATGGCAAACTTGAGTGTTTTAACAAAGAAAAATGAATGTTAAAAACTGTTTGTATAAAAAAAATATAAGGCTTTTATATTTATAGGTAAGCAATTTTTCATCGACGATGTTTATTTTATTAGATAGTTTCGTGTCTAAACGAACTTGTTGATTTACTTTCATTTATAAAAGATTTATATGAGAATCATGCTAGAAATTTAATGACTGACTACATTTTGTTTTCATTTCATATTTTCAACTTCATTAGTTCTATCTAAAATCTCTGAAACTAAATTTTTTAATGGATTTAATTGAGTTGATAAAGATTTAGCTTCACTCAACTTTCAAATACTCATAAAGTTATATAAAGATTATCATAAATAATGTTATTGATCAATTAGTATCTATAATTATTCTAATATTTTTAGTTAAAAGCTGATAATTAGTCATAATGTTTGAGATGAAAAGTGGTTTACAATGTTCGTCAACAAATCAATATTGATAAGAAATGATCCTATGAATATTTTTCTGCAGAATGATAAAAGTTTCACATAGACACGACATCTTTTAATAGATATGCATTCTTTATAAACTAAAGAATCAACATTTTTTTATATCTTATAAAGATAAGGTCACTCAACTAATCTTAAACTAACATAACATCATACGCAAAAAGATGAAAACAACATACAAATTCTTTAATATTCCTTCTTTTCTTGATGACATCTAACGTAATCGAAATAGTTATCTATTTACGTCATAAAAAAAATAAGATGTTTGACCCCTAATCAAAGAAAAAGTTTTCCATACTTCTCCTCTTTGATGCATAAAGCTCATTCCAATTGAACACGTGACGTATAATCAAAAAACATGTACTCATATTAAGAAAATTATTTCTCATCAATGGAAAACAAACTATCCTATAGAAAAGATGCATTCTGTGCAAAAAATTGTTTCTTCTACAATGTTTCTCTCTAGTGACATATTTACAACTACACTTCAATTAGATATTTAATTGAAGACAAAATAACAGTTAATTAATCCAAATAATCTGTTCGTAGGAATTATATATATAATCTTATGGCAGTACAGTTATCGAAAATTAACGAAGTGATATCACGCCTATGTGCAAAAGCACTTAGAATAGTTCAAAACCTAATGAAACTTTTATTATTCTGGACAGAGAATCATTTCTTATCAATATTGATTTGTTGACGAACATTGTAAACCACTTTTCGTCTCAAACATTATGACTAATTACTAGCTTTTAACTAAAAATATTAGAATAATTATAGATACTAATTGATCAATAGCATTGTTTATGATAATTCTTTCTAATTTGTTATTATCTTAAAAAGTCAATTTTATGATAATCTTTATATGACTTCATGAGTATTCGAAAGTTGAGTGAAGCTAAATGTTCATCAATTCAATTAAATCTATTAAAAATTTAGTTTCAGAGACAATCACATTGATTATTAGATATAATAATTACTAATAAAATAATTCTTATTTCAGATGGATTTATCAGAAATTCGTATTCTTCTATTAGGTGATGATAATGTCGGTCGAACTTCATTAATTTATTCTCTTGTTAGTGAAGATGTTGTTCCATCTTCTTCAAATCTTACTGGTGATTCTCTTCGTTCAACAACTGATGACATATCAATCCCTCCTGAAGTAACTCGAGCACATGTGCCAACTGTCATAATGGACTATTGTGGTCGTCAACCAATGTCAGTCGATGAAATCGATGATTTACTATTACCAATGGAATGTCCATCACCAAATCCTCTTCTTCAAACATCTCGTTCTCTTTATTCATGTATTCGTCAAGCACATGTCATATGTCTTGTATATGCATTTGATAGTCGTGAATCTCGCGATCGTTTATTAACTGTTTGGCTTCCATTAATTGATCGTAGTGCAACAACAATTCCAATAATACTTGTTGCTAATAAATGTGATTTAATTGATGAAAATATTGATGATATAAATAATGAAAATCGAGACTTTTTTCATTTAACAATGTCAAAATATTCTCGTATTGAAGCATGTATTGAAACATCAACACGAACAATGAAAAATATTTCAGAATTATTTTATTCAGCACAAAAATGTGTTCTTTATCCAATAAATTATTTACAAGAACAAAATAAATTAACGAAACGTTTTAAACATTGTTTAAAACGAATATTTACAATAGCTGATCAAGATAATGATCAATTATTAAATGATAATGAATTAACAACATTACAAGATTATTGTTTTGGAAAAATCCAAACAAATGATGAAAAAACAACAATTGAACAATTAAAAAAAGAAATTAAACGAAGAACAATACATGGAATTAAAACTATTAATCAACAAAATGGTGTTATAACAACAGCTTTAACTTATCAAGGTTTTGAATGTTTATTTGAATTATATTTAAATAAAGGAAAATATGAAACTATTTATACAACATTAGAAAGATTTAATTATAATAGAAAACTTCAATTATGTGTACCAAATCCTCCTCAAGGTAAATATATATACTAAATCTGAATTCTTGAGATTTGATACCTCATATTTGAATTTGACTTTAACTACCTAATATTGTTTATAAATGCTATAATTTTGAAGAATATTTTCATCAACGGAATTAAATTATTCTGTTTTTAAGGACAATTCTTTTTTTTTCACTTGAATAATCAAAATCTAAAAATACAATTAAGTCTCAAAATTATATAAAAATTGTTAGTTAAAATAATTACTTAATAAATTATTCTTTAGATCTTACCGGTGAATTATCTCCATCGGCAATTGATTATTTGACTCAATTATTTCATCGATTTGATAGTGATAAAGATTCATGTCTTACATTGAATGAACTCAATCAATTATTTGAATCTCTAATTGATGTTATTCCTCCAATGCCTTCAAATTTATCTAATATAAAACATTGCATTTATCTTCGTTTATTTGTATCTTCATCAAAAATTCCACTATTAACATTATCTGGTTTTCTTGCACAATGGTTTTTTCTTGCTCATAGTCAACCATCATTAACATTTTCTTATTTATTTCAATTGGGTTATTCTTATGCTATATCAAATATAGATGATACTCGTCAACCATCTCGTATGACATATATTTGTCATGTATATGGTATGTCTGAATCTGGTAAAACATCATTTTTAAAACGATTTGTTTCACCAACAATTTATCAAGTTCGACATTCATCAGATTTAGCTGAAAAATTAAATAATAAAACAAAAGCTTTTTTTTCTTATGATCATTCATCAACATCATCATCATCATATAAACAAATAAAATCATATGCAATTGATTTTGTACGTGTATTAAATGAAACAAAATGTTTAATATTAGAAGAATGTCATGGAAATGAACCAGATGAAAAAATTATATTTAAAGATGCAAATGTAAATTGTTTTCTTATTGATCGTACACATCCACGAGCTTTTTCAAATGTTGCAACAATTTATCTTCAACAACATGTTTATCCACGTTTACCATGTTTATTTATTTTAACAAAAACTGATCAACCATCTATTAAACAAGATTATCCATTACCAATTGAATTTTTTTGTCGTCAACATAAAATTCCATTACCAATTGATTATTCAGCTATAACAGCTGTATCAATTTATACACATAATAATGATAATAATCAACAATTAATAACAAATACTGAACGTATGACACAATCATGGTTTACTAATTTATTATTTCGTTCAGAAAATAATTCAACACGAAGTTTAGAACCATATTCTCCACGTGGTGATAATAAACGTCATCAAGATGATATTTATGTTCGTTTAGGATATTTATGTGTTTATCCTAAATTAAATTATTTTACAAATTTATCAAATGATTTTTATAATACTGATGCACTATTGAAATATTCATTATATGCAAGTGTTGTTACTTTAGGACTTGTAACTGTTGCACGAATGTTTCGATAAAAAGAAACAGAAGAAAAAAGAAAACGAATATGAATATTTTTTTTTCATTGATCTGTAGTATATATATGTCAATCTGTGTGTGTATATATATATACATATCTGTCTTTCTAGATACAGAATATTCATTTTAGATATGGTAAAATTGATTTAGTTGATCAATTTTTAAAAATGGGTATAATATTTATTTTAGAAAAATATAATATTAAGATAGATAATAATCAAAAATTCATTATTTCACTAGAAAACCTTGGTTCTTTTAAGTTTTGAGAAGAACATTTTTTTGTATTCATTAATGACACTCAGTCTCTATTATAAAAGATGCAAATGAAAGAGAAAAAAAGTACAGTTTTTAATATGTATCTGATATTTTCTCGCTTTGGAGACGGAGCTATCTATCTCTGTATATAAGGCATTTAATATGGCTTTTTAAATATTTCTATTTATTAAACAAAGAATATAGAATGAAAACAATTGAAGAGAATCAATATTTTCAGTTTATAATAGTATGTATGGAAGAATGATATACATCGAAGATATGAATATCAATAATGATGTAGATGAAAATAATCAAATAAGTATTTAAATATAAATATTATTAACAATAAAATAAAAAATAGAGATTAAGAATTTATAAGAAGTCTTTCTTTTTTGTTTGTTTCTTTTTTTATTTGTATATTATTATTCATTTTCTATGTAATTCTATGAAATATCTACGAAAATATATTTACCTATATCAATGAAATATTAAATGAACATCTATTGAAAATTGAAAAATTTAATATTCTTATTTTTCTTTTAGAATTTAAAATAAAAAGAAAGGAAGAATATTCTTTAGGACAATTCATCTATGAAAATGATATTAAAAATGATTTTGTTATGACAAACACATAAAATTTATAGTAATGAATTAAAAAACGATCATATCAATTGATAATCATGGATTTAACGACATCACGAAAAGATCTTTTTTCATGTTTTTCTTCATTTGTTCCATTCTTTTTATCAATACCATTTATATTTGTTTATTATCTTAATCGTTTATCCATTTATGTATCTTTATCATTAATATTACTTATATTTATCATGCATTTTATTGTACTAAATCGTTTTTATACCAAACAAGTATTTATTCGTGCTCATTCTTTAATATTTATTTTAACAATTGCTTTTATTTGGTCATGGACATCACCAGCAATTGGTTTATTTACCGTTATATTATCAATATTTCATGTAAGTGAATATATATCAGTTGGACTATGGTGTCCAAAAACATTAAATATTGATTCATTTTTATTAAATCATTCACCACAATATCATGCAGCTATATTACTTGCTTATATTGAATATTTTATTGAAAAATATTATTTATTTCCAAGTATATATCCTTATGATTGGATATTGATTATAATTGGTTTAATAATAGTTATTTGTGGAGAATATATACGTAAATTATCAATGTATACAGCTCGTGAAAGTTTTTCACATTTAATTCAAGATAAACCAGATAGAAATCATCGTTTAATTACACATGGAATTTATAAATATTATCGTCATCCATCATATGTTGGATGGTTTTGGTGGTCATGTGGAACACAAATATTACTTTCTAATCCAATATGTTTTCTTATTTATTTAATAGTAAGAAAAATAAAAATAAAAATAAAAGTTTTTTTTGTTTGTTTGTTTGTTTATATAGGCTACTTGGTTATTTTTTTCTGAACGTATTGTTTATGAAGAAGCAACATTAATAAGATGTTATGGAGGTCTTTATCGAGATTATCAAAAACGTGTACCTGTTGGTATACCATTTATTAGAGGATGTCCTTAATCTGTCCGATTGTTTTTCTTTTTTTTATTACTTTATCCTATTTTTATGTGTTTGAGAAGAAAATTGTTGATTGTTTTTTCTAGATAAGATTTGTAAAATTGACGATGAGTTTCTTTCAAGGCATACGAGGTAAAAATTATCTTGAATATTAGTTTTTTTTTTTAATATTTAATAAAAATATTCTTTTTTAGGGCAAGTATTATTTATCAAATCAATATAAATAATTATCATATTTTTATATTAGAGTCGTTTTCTTAGCATTTCTTGCATCAATTGGCTTCACGTTACTTATTTTAGGATGTGCTCTAACTAATTAGTATGTAATATAATTCCTATTAATTATTGCTTATTTTCGTTTCTATTACAATAAGAATTATTTTTTTTTCTATTTCAAGTAATTGGTGGCCAACATTTGTTATTATATTCTATGTACTTTGTCCAATTCCAATAGCAATTGCACGTCGATGTACATCATATGATAGCTATAGTACAAGTGATACAAGTCCATGTTCAGATTTAATGTGGTTTATAACAAGTATTATTGTTGTGTCATCATTTGGCTTACCATTTATTCTATTCCGAGCAGATGTTGTAAGTTAATTTTTGAAATGTTAAATTTAATTAATTACTTTTTTCATAAAAAAAAATTTAGATTAAAATTGGCTCAATGGGTTTGGTAATGGCAGCAAATGCTGTTGTATATATAACAATTTCACTCTATTTCTTGACATTTGGTGCTGATGACAGTTTATTAGTTGCTTAAATGAACAAACATTCGAAATCATTATCGTTTAAAAACAGAATAAATAAAAGGTTTTCATAAATAACGATTCTATTTTAATGGAATACAAAACCATAAAAATGGATCTGTTACTTATGAAACATCCTTTTTTACACTTTGTACAACAGTCTCATTTGTTTTTCTTTGCTTCTATTCATATCTATATAAATTATTCAGTGCTATTTTTTTTATTATACCGAAAAAATTTTCTTTTGAACTATCTATTTCTTTACTATCTTTATATTCTTCATGTTTATGCCTGTAATTAATAAATCTATATATATATGGATGATAAAAAAGAGAAAATTCAGATTAAAATTTGTGATCAGACAAACTATTAGTTTGATATTTTCACAAGTAATCATCGATATGTAATTCGAGATGATCATTATACTCTAGCTGAATTGATGAGAAAACATTTTTAATGTCCAATTACTTTTCAGTTCGAATTCTCTGCATAAGATTGATTTCATTGACTATGAAAAATCCAAAAAAGCTAAGTGCTTTTAAGTCTTCTGTCTAGAATTACAGGAATTTTATTAAAATTTTAGCTTATGACACATTGTGTATTAACAAATCGAATGAAGATATTTTGATCTCAAATTTTACATACAAACAAGTCTATGTGTGAATCAGAGTTAGAATAGAATCGGGCCGGACCGACTGAAATGCTAGACTGACCGATCTACTTCAGGTTTTAATGGTTTAAGAAAATTTTTGGACTAAAGGTTTTCCCATGTTCCTCTCTATAGTTGAATTAAATTCAAAGATAAACAGAATTGAGTTTCTCTATGAGATTTAATCCATTCGGGACGGGGTTCTTTTTTTGTAAAACAAAAGAGTAAAACACGAAATTAGTTAATATCAGTTAATTTTCCTTTTTAGTTAACTTTATTTATCTTTTTGGAATGGCTTTAGCGCATATGTGCGTCGTTCTTACTGAACATTACAGTCATATTAGTTAGAACAACAGATAAATAGTATGTATTCACAGATGTGAATCATTTGGCACGAGTGGCCACTTTAATGGTCACCCGTCCCGAACGGATTAATGTGAAATAAACGCTTTTCTTTATTGAAAAATAGGTGGTCCAAAAATAGAACACCCATCCTCAAAAGGTTAATACAAAAATGAATAAACTGATGTATTTTTTTGTTTTTTCATCTTCAATTTTACTCAAAATATTAACTACAACCATCTACACAGTTAGTACGTTCATTGGCTAACTTGATTGTACAGTACTGAATTTAGGTAAGAAGCTTTGATTCGAAGAAAAAAATAAACGTGTTGGCTGCAGCAGCCAATAGATCACAAAAAATTATAATGTACATAGAAAACAATTTATACTTCTGATTTTCATAGATGAATCAATTAAGTTTGTTATCATGCTTTTCGTTAAATGGTAACAAGGAGAACAATACTCCAAAACCAGTGAGTATACTTTATATTTTATTTTTTTAAAAGCAATGTACATGTAAAACTGGAAAAATTCTTTTGAATTTTCAACCGAATATTCGAGATGAAAATGAGACGCAGCCTCCATGAGTATACACATCAACCTAACAGTGAGGTCTGAATGATGGGAAAAGTTCATGATCACGCATGGTGACATAAAGACAAGACTAAAACTGTACGAAAATACATCGTAGCATGACAGCTAAAGAATAAAATGCGGAATAATTAATTAGTTAAATATTGGAAAGAAACATTTTTCGATTTCTACACTACTGAATCTAAAAAGGTATGAATAAAACATCTTTATATATTTTCATAGAATGAGAAAAATCTTTATTGATGAAATACTGTCAAAATGAAAATTTCACTATTTTGACCTAAACTATAGCGATACATATGCAGTGTTGTGTATAAATCTTCAGGATTCTGTAAGAATCAGCTAATATTATGGATTTGTAAGTTTTCAAAGCTGATCTTTCATTTTATGGAGAAAAATCTTATTTTTCAAAAATTTGTCATATGCTCATATTGCCAATCCGAGTTCATGTACTCTCTTGTAACTTTTGTTAAGATTGTGATTATTTTATTGTAGAAAAGGATTATCTGAAGGAATACAACGACTACGAAAATATAATAGAACAATTGGAATTAAAATCATTTGAGCAAGAATAATTAACACAAATGTCCACCAATATCGTTTAAATATAGTTGAATAATTAGTAAGAAGAAGAGAACTAAATCCAGCACTAACTAGATTTGTACTATCATCCAATAGTAAAGGAAGACATTTATGAGATTGATCACAAAATCCTTGATTTGTGTTACAGAATGAACCATCTAAAAAAAAAAGATTATTATTATGAATAATTAGTTTTATATTATTTCTTACATGGAAAATAAAGAGGTTTAGAAGAATTTGAATTAGGAGCAATTGTATGATAAGGTACACATGAACCATCATTTTGGAGACACGCAATCATACATAATACATCTTCAGGTGCTTTTAATTGACATGGTAATAGAGAATGTAATGCACACACAGATAATTCACATGAACCATTTATACAAAGTAAACTACCATCACGACAACTTGTTTTATCTGGTTTAAAATAACTTTTATCATTAACAGGACAAATTGATGAAGCACCTAAACATTTGATAGCTATTTTACATTCACTTTCAGAACGACACTGATGACCAGCAGGATAAAATTGACATGAAGATTCGCAGCATGAACCAGATGACTAAATTGCAAAAATGAATAAAGAATTTTTAATCTTTTGAATTTCTTCTTCTTTCAAATGTAAACTTACTGGTGAACAAATAGCACCTGGTTTAAGTTTGCAATCTGACGTACAACAGTTACCAGGTGTTCCATATTCATCACAAACTTCACCTGCTGAAAGAATACCATCACATTTACCTTTAACTGTCTTTGTAGTTGCCAAACAGTGTGGCTTCCATCGACCAAGTGTTTCGGTGTATTCTCTAATAATTTTATAATTAAATATTGAATAATTAACTTATGAAACAAAAACAAAATGCCTATTTTTATTTTCATACGTACGAAATTGTATCGAGTGAACAATGAGAATATACTCGATTATTTGGTAAAAGTCCTTCAGTTCCAGTTGCATACATAAGATAACTTCCACCTTCTTCATCTGATGGATTGCATTCTTTTTGTCGATCTTTAAATTCATTTCCATCATCATGATTAGCATTCATTGAATGGCCAATTTCATGAAAAAATGTCATTTCACCTCTAATTATTATATGAAATTTAAACAATTAATAAAGTTTTTACTAGATCGAAAAATGAAAAATAAAATGTATATAAAATTTTTCATTGTTTTTATTACAATCTTTCGATGATCATTAAAAAGATTTTACATAAAAAAAAATTATATACATATGAAAAATTTTTTTATACATTTTTATTCTATTAGTTTTTGTTCATAAGATTTAAGATGAAAAAAGAAATTCTATATTAATTAAAAACAAAAACATACTTGTTCAAGCTATAACTAAAAAATATTTATACTAAGTAGATTTTAATCTAATAATAAATACATATATATACTTACTCGCTTGCATCAAAACTAACTGCAACAACACCTGCATTACCAGAATATCGAGGATTAAAACCAGTCTTTCCCGATGACCAATCCTTCAACTCTTGTAGTACATCGCAAAGCTGTCCTCTCCATGACCATCCTAATAATATAAAGTATAGATATTAATTAAACAAATAGATTATATATTCTCATTTACCTAATGCAATACCTGCACTATTTTGTAATCTAAGTTTTCTTGATGTTAATCCATAATTGAGACATGCTGGTTCATTACTACTTGTTTTCCTATTATAATCACCAAATTGAACAATAAGATCTAGAATAGCATCGCTATCTAGATTTGGTGAACAAAACTTTTGTAAAGGATTGTGTGGTGGTTTGTCATTAGGAATTTTTTGATCACATATATTTTGTGTTACAACTAAAATATTAATAAGATATATATTATTCATACAAGAAAATAAAAATAAGCTACCTGTTATACCATGTATGAAGAATTGTATAGTAGTATTTTTTATTTTTGATGTATATGGAAAACGATAATGACTATATAATTCATTGAGTCCTTCGACATTTCGATAGATATAAGCACTGAGTAAAGTATTTGTTCGAAAATAATCATGATCTGCTCGTTTTGTAAATGTCTAAAAAAATAAATAATTCTCAAAAAAATAAAAAAATTCAATCTAAATAATAATACCAATGTCCATAATGGATGGTCAACAATAAAATGAATACTACAATAGCGTGTATCAGCAGTTCCTGTTCTTAAACTATATAAAATAGTAATGATAAGAAATTGAAAAATATGAAGTGTAAAAATACACATTAATTTATTTCTATATAATGAATTAAGTGTTAGGCGCGTCGTATGTGAACCATTTAATTGATTTCTAAGATATATAATATCAATTGATAATGATTGGTAGTAAAATATATACTACACCTTCACATAATAAAATTTCTCAATAATATTAGTGAAACAGGTTAGAACATTTGATTTTATTGAATTGTACTAAAACTATTCTCTGAATTAATGGGAATGCCGTATTGATATCGTAAAAAGAGTATATGTAATTCCAAGACATTATTAATATAAATACTTATAGAAAGTTTACGAAAGGAAATATTGTATTCTACATGCAAACAGTCTTCTGACTTTCATATAAAATTTAACGATGATAATAACAAAGAAGATTCTATGTTGTATGAATTTATCATACGCTATCCTAAAGTAATTAACTAAAATTTGAAACAACAAACTAATGCAAAAAAAAGTATTAAATTTTGAAAACAAAAATGTATAAAACTATTAGTCTTTGTTTTTAATCTATCACTACAATATCCAATTAAACGATTTGTACAAAGAATTATTTTTGTTTCGATTATTTTAAAATTATGAACTATTGTCGATTCTAGTCTTTCGCATACTTATTAATTAATTTTTCACATTATTATTGTTAAAATACACTTGTTTCATTGAAATCGAAGTAAATAGATCATTTTACAATTAAATAGCCTATATCACTAAGTTGTAAGATCATTTATTCAGTAGTCAAATGAAATATGTTTTTTTCATATTACTGTATAAAATAATCCTACTCATATTTTTTATATAATTATATTTACATATCTACGAGTAGGAATAAAGATAAATGATAGGCGAGAACAATTAAAGCATGAATATGAATATTCAGATAAAATTATTTTTGCCAATATTTTTAATAGGAAATCGTGAAAAACCAGAAGAATGAAAAAAGAATAATAAATATCATATATTTTCCATTATCTCAGCATGTCTTTTTCACAATTTTTTTTTTGATGCTACCAAACTTTGCCTGATCCTAGTAAGTGGTAAATAATAATAAAAAAAAGCGAGCAACTCGTTAATGATTTAATATATATAGAATTATATTTTTTTTATCTTTGACTGTTACACGATGAAAACGAAAGGAATATTACTCTCCGACCTATTTCTGTTTTAATGCTATTATAAAGTAATTTTCTCTAGTCACACTATGCCCATGCGAATGTAGAACAAAAAGAAAGAAAAAGAGTAGTAAACACATAAATGTCTGTCATTTTGTAGTCTAAACAAAAGCGATGATCGATTCATTTATAATGAAATATAATGTATAGATTCCAGCATAGAAAATAATATATCAGAGGTATAAAAAGATAATTTTCGTAGTTTATTATTCGTGAATATGTCATTATGAGTTTATTGTACGACTTCGATTCTCTAAAAAAATGAAGTAAATAGACTAACTTGATATTTTATCATTAGAACTTGAATATGTTTTTATAGCACAGAAACTTTTTCATCCTATTTCTATATTTATTTCATTCAATATCATTTAATGATGCAATTTCAATTAATAATTATCTATGATCTAAACTTAATTAATAGAAGGTAACAATGTATTTTTTTAAAGTAGAAATATATGTCAAATGCATGTAAAGTGTAAAAAAAATTAGAAAATCAATGTATAGTCTCGTTGTAATTATTTCATATCATATGAATTATTGTTAGTATTAGAATTTATTTATTTAATTATTTATAAGATACGATCTAAATTTTATAAATATTCTTCATCGTCTTTTAAACAGTTGGAAATGGTATGAGTCAGAACATGGTCAGTTGTCCGATATATAAATTGAACAGTATCAATAATTAAAAAGCATATTTTGAATTCATCCTTTATAGAATTGAGGAATCTCAAGAGATGATTCAGAGTTCTAAAGAAGAAAATACAGTATGAAAATATGTTTCCGTTTCTTAAGGATGAGAACGTTGACATCTCTAAATACTAACGTCTTCAACTTCAAGTGTCATTTTAGTTTTTCTATAAAAAATGATTTTATGGTATCTCGATTAAGTCTTGAAAGAATGTTTTCTATCTGGAATTATCTTCTTTCGTATCAAGAATCTAGACCCATCACTGGTTATGATCTACGAAATGCTTTTTGAAAGTATAAAATCAAGCATTTGTATTATTTTATTTATTCTTTTCATTATCAGCCTAATCATTTTATACCGTACGATTAATATGAAATAATGTTTGCTTGTTAAAAAAGATTAGTATTGAAAACATTCAGATCATTTTGAAACAATAAATACGCGTTAAACTATTAAACATGTGTTTAAGAATATATCCTGCTGCTTTAATATTTTATACTCCTCGTATTTAAATACAATTCTGCGCATTTATCTACCTGCTCGGGATACAGTAATTTGCTATTTTATTAAAGTAATATCCATATGTATGTATATATTAACAATCATACGATTAGAAAGCAAAATTGGCTTTTTTGTATGACGTATGTACAAAACGTGAAAAGAAAAAGCTGAATATAATACATAATGATAATAGGAGAAAAACCTTACATATTTTGTTTCTTTTTATATTTCCCTCATTTTTACCTTTTCATCCTACTCCAATATTATTTTATCGCTTATCGAACGATTACTCAAACATTAGTAACGTGACTTGATTATTATTTCGTTCGAAAGTAAAATCACGATGAGTAAAGCAACAGCAGACGATACATCTATTTCAAATGAAACAACAACAACAACAACAGCAACAACAACTTCTCGTCCACCAATGGAACGTGCAACAACTCTGCCTGCTACACCAACATCACCATTAGCTACAAATCCGTGGTATCGACAAAAATTTGAATTAGTATGTCATATAATTAGCATATTAGATTGTTTTTTTTTTGTTAACATAATTTTTCTACGTAGTATCGCGATGTAATTGAAGAAAAAGTACGTGATGAATATCCTGATCTACCAAAGACGCACGAATTACAACCTGCAAATATTGAACATTCAGCTGTAAAAGGTTATGATCTTGATTTTCCGGTATGTAATTCATAAAATATTTAAAATAATTAAACCATTTTTTTCTTTTTGTAAAAAAAATCCAGGATAATACTCCTATACTATTTTTTTCTCAGAAACATTCTTAAAAATATTATATTTTTTCAACCACTAAAAACAAATAAAAGAAAATAAAGTAAATATGTAATCAGAAATTTCAAGGACAAATTAAAAAAAAATATTTTTCTTCTTCAATATTTAATTAAATTTTAACAATGTTTTCTTTTGTAACAGATCGAATTGAACGATGGACGAAGTGCTGTTGTTTCACTTGCATATGGTAAAGGTCCTCGTCCTCCATATACAAAAGATGAACGTCGAAAATTAATCAGTGTTCGTCAAAATACAACAGAATAATTAATATAAATTATTTCTATGCAATATTTTCTTGCTTTAATAAAATATTTCCTATATCAATAAACTAATAATGTCAAAAAATATTCATTATTTCATCATATTTTTAATTAAATTTATAAAAAAAGAAAATACTACTAACTCGTTCATTTATTCACTGCTTTAATTAACTAATTTATCTTGTAATATTTCACCTTATGATTGTACTGATAATTAGTTTATTTCAAACATATTAGAACCTTAATACTCTTTTTTACTAATATGTTATTTAAATTAAGATTGAAATTTTTTTTTTTGAAAAAATTAGTTTTAATAAACTAAATGTAAAATATCTTGATCTTATAAGTAAAACAATCAATGAGTTTCATCTATCAACTAAAATAACATTTTCAGTAGAAAAAAAATTCATAAATATATGTATTCCTATTATATTGATTTATTTAAATCTAACTTCTAAATTGATATTAACAAAACAATATATCATCGAAAAGACAGGAAGATTTATCTTCTAACTTATATAATTTTTAGATATAGATAATAATTCTCAAGTCGAAAAAAAATAAAAGAAATAATATTTTCTATCGACATTTAACAAGCACCAATTGATTTATTTGAAATATCTTAACCGTCTATAAATGTTTCCGTACAAAGATTGAACGTTAACATACTTTTCTTTTCTTTGACATGCAATTACAATCTTTTCTTTTTATTATTTTTTTTAAAACTCAATCATAAATTAAACAATCAAGAATAAAAATTTCTTTGATGTTATACTTTTAAATATTCTTCTTATTCAGAATACATATAACTAACGATATAATAAACTTTTATTCTATTATAATCAATTTAAATATGGTTGGATTAAAATTTGAATTGACGTCAAGTAGTGTACATAAAATGTACTTGTATGACTACCATTGTTACTTATACTTATTCAGTTTTATACTTAATGAAAAAAACAAAAAAAATGTCTATGTATTTACATATACATACAAACATACTTCAATCATTTACTTTTGAACGATAAATTATGTAAAAAATTTTTATCTTTAGTCTATAGTTGTAGACACAAAAGAGAATGAGAAAAAAAAAAGATAAACAATAGTCTTTCACCTATATATACATGCTGTTCTCAGTAAAATATTTCATCTTTTTTTTTTCTTCTTCTTCTTTCAAATATTTGACGACATAAATAAAGATTGAGAAGAAAATGAATGAAGTATTTTTTTCATTTTGAATAAAATTTCTTTCGCTTTTTTAAAAGATTTTTATTTATACATTTATTCTGACATACATCTTTTGTTCGCATCTTAAATCATCATCAATTGTAAGAACAACAAATTCAACTTATCGATGGCAATTCATTTGTCTATCGAAGTAACAACAGAACGGTTAGAAGAAAAGAGAAAAAACAGCTGTTCTATTCATCGTTCATCATACAATGAAGGTAATCTTATTTCTCTTTATATTTAATATTAAATAACAAAATAAATTCAAATTTTCTCAATATACAATTTATATTGAACAAAATTTTTTACAAAAATAAATACATACATATGTTCGAATAATAAATTATACTATTTAATTAATACTACATTTCTATGGCAATCAGAGATAAAATTGATTAAAATTGGTATGTTTGATAAGTACTAAGGAAATGAAAGTAACGATTTCCGTGTGTTTCAAGAGGTTACATTGAAAGATTAATCTCATCTCTCTCTCTCTCTTTTTTTTTTCCTTTTGTACTTTTTTTTCTGAATAGAATGACACAGTAGTAATTCGACATCAACCAGTAATAACAACTATACCTCTAGTCAAACCTTCCATGTCAAAAACTCTTGTATATCGAACAAATAAAGAATTTGATAAATGTGCTGAATTATTGAGAAATATTTTAAGTGTTCAAGGTAGAATACTTTTTTTTCCTTTTAAATTTTTTTATTTTTATTGTATATTAATAAAAAGAATCACGTCGAAATGTAAAATCTAAAACTATGCCTGAAACAAAATCGAAAAAACAAAAACAAACTTCAATCAATACACGATCAAAAAAACAGAATAATAAAATAAATATTCCTAAATCACCTTGCATTAAAACAAGTATATATATTTATCTATTTAATAAATAAATTATCTTATTTATTAATAATATAGAAACAATTCAACGTCGATCATCATATTCACCAAATAAAATATTACCTTCAACAATTGGAGAAATAAAAGAGGTTTGTTTCCGTAGAGAGAAATTTTTTTTCTTTCCAGACATATATATTAAAATAAAAAAAAGAAAGATTGATTCTTTCACTTTGTTCGGAATATCACGTTCATCACTTAAAGAAATAAAAATATATCTTATTTGTAAATTAATAAATATGTCTTATATATTTTAATATTAAATATAAATAGGAACCATTATTATCCAAGAATTATATAAGTCCAAATAAATCACGTAAATATATTACACGTTCTCCATCTCCATTAAAAACTAACAAATCTCGACAAAAATCATCTAAATTATCAATACATCATCATCATATTGGAAATAAAGAAAAATTAATACGAAGTTCATCTTGTGGAGATTTATCACATTTAAAATCGAATTTAATGAATAAAAATAAAATTTTTGATCAATTTATTAAACATTTAACACGTATTCGAATAATTTCGAAACAAATTCGAACGCGAAATTTGAATACAATTCATAGTAAATATTCTTTTTTTTTTCCTATTAAAAAGAATTTTTTTTTAGATTCAGATTGTAATCATTTATGGAATGAACTTGAGAGTTCTCTTTCATCAATTTTATTATATGCAAATAATGATAAAGAATTTCAATTATCATTAATACCATTACAAAATGAAATACTTGAACTTCGAAAGTAAATAAAATTTTTTTCAAATTATTCTATTTTCTTTTTTATTTAAAAAGACAATTACAAACAATAAATATTCATTTATGTAAATATGATCTAACACATCATAATAATGAACAATGTTAGTTTAAATTTTCTATAATTCATCAGTTTCACTTCTTTTTTTTTTTGATTTCTTAATGTTAAATAGATGTTGAAAATATACAAAAGAAATTTGATACAAATCAAATTCAATGTACACAATTATTATTACATAATAAAGAATTAAAAACAAAATGTCATTTATTACAAGATAAACTTGATCATTTAGAACGAAATAATATTCATCTTATACAACGATTAACTCAACAAGTAAAAGAAAATTTTATTTTAAATAAAAGAAAAAAAGCTTGTCAGCGCAGTCCCTTTGAGACTAAAATGTGAAACTCACATATTTTTAAACAATTGAGCCTCAGATAAACAGGGGCTGTCGCCAGGGGTTAAAGATTGGAGAGGGGACAAAAATTTTTTTTAAAGTGTCTATAAATTATTGAAATTTTGAAGAAAAAATTACAGATTTACTAAAAATTTGTCGAGATTTTTGGAGAATTTTATAAATTTTTGAATATTATTTAAGAAGTGTCGAGCAAAAAAAAGAAAATTTCTCAAGCTTGGGGGAGGCATCCCCCTCCTCCTCGGTCGCGACAGCCTTGCAGATAAATAAACATAGGAACCAATTTCTGTATCGTACCTGCTTGTAATGGAGGGGTGTCTGTAATGGGAGGGGGGGGGGAGGAAGCCGCAAAACTTCGACTTAAAACTTACACTCACATTTTTCATATGTGAGTTTCACAAAAAAAAATAATATTTATTCTAAAGGATCTTCGTTCAATTACACAATATACAGAATGGATTTCAACTGATAATCGTTTTCTTCTTCATAAAGAAATTATTTTTTTACAAGATAAATTATATCATATTTATGATGATCTTGATACATTATTTAATCGAAATCATACACTTCAAATTTCAATTGAAGAACAAAAGAAACAATTATTATCATATAAACAACAATTCAAGTATTTTATTTAAATTAACAAAAAAAAAATTCATTGTTTTTTGTTTTGTTTTAAAGGATATTGAAACATTCTGCTCAACATCTCTTACATGATATTGATAATCAATTAATTGAAGAAAAACTTAAAGAATTTTTAAATAATATTCTTCATGATCAACATAATTCTGAAATCTCAAAAAAGTAAGAAATTATTTAAGAAAGTTTTTTTTTCCTATTTATTTCCATTCTTTTTTTTTAAAGATAATTTTGAATAAAATAAATGACTTTAAATGCTTTTTAAATTTTATATTCATTTGTTTTTCTCGTGATTATTACTTAGAAATAATTGATTTTTTATTTATTAAATTGTCAAGTATTTAGATGAAATTTTTGCTAATTTTATTTCATTAATTATCAATTAAGGAAAAAATAAATCATAAAATATACTTTTTCTTTTTTTTATGATCAGACCTTTTCATCAAACTTATATAACTCCAACAAAATCTGCTTCATCAAACGTAAATTTATCTTCATTTGTTTTTCAAACATTTCATAAATCAACAAATCAATTTCGACCAAAATCTCTTTTTATAACTCCAACTATTTTAAATGATTCAAATATTCTTTCAAAATTTCAAAATAATCAAAAAACAAAAATTAATATAACACATTATTTATCGTCAACAATTGATGATGCTGATTCAACATTAACATCTTCATCATCTACATCATTATATTATCAACAACGAAAATATAATAATTTATATAATAGTTTACCATCTTTAATTGTACCAATAACTAATGATAAAACAACAACAGTCAATCAACAAATTCATAATAATGAAAGTAGTGTTGAATTTGATCATATATCAAATTTATCATCAAAAATATTTAGTTCAGGTGATGAAGATGATATTAATATATCAACATCTTTATCATCAACTACACTTTCTCATATTGAATAACTTATATATGTGTGTAATATTATTTATTTATTTATTTATTTATATAATATAAGTCAAATAATAAATTCTGATAGAGATCAATCTATATAGTATTTCTTTATTTTTAAATGAATTATTTCTATTTTACATTCATAATCGATTTAATAATCAATAAAATTTTATGATATAAATAACAAAATTTTTCTAATATATTATGCGGTGAGAAATATTTTGATATTATTCTAAGATAAATCATTCTAACAATTCGATACTATACACATAAAACAACTAAAGATCATCGTCTACTAAATATATACTGAAATGTAATTTTAGTGTTATATGGATATGATATGCAGTGGTTCATTATCATCTGTATAGTCACCTTCGATCATGAAAATCATTGAGAGATATTTATGTTAACAAAACTGACACATTATCAAAAACAAGTTTTTGAAAGTTAATATTTACATCTGTTATTCAGTAAATAATTTCCAATCTGTTTATAAATTTGTGAATATGTGTCAATGGTTGACTTTTATATACAAATCAGTTGAAACGTAATAAGATTTCTACATATTTCTCATTAAAGAAACCAACTTTAAGTAATGTTGACTCAATTTTGACTATCTCAAAATATTTTTGTGTTAGATATCATATCTTCCTCCCGTTCTCCAACAGACCTTCATCCTACTCTGCCTCCATTCGCCTCACCACAACCAATATGATACATATGAATGAATACCGTAAATGTGTGTTATATCATACGTATGATATTGTTAATCTCACGATAATGCTCAAAATCTTATGCTGATTAAGTATGACATCTATAATATATTTTAAAATATCAAAACATAATTTTTTTTTCTTTATTATAATTAATAGAATATTTGATTTATATTTTATAAAAAGATTAAATAATCAATTTTATCTATTAAAATAATAATATATCATAAATGCTGTGTCTGAGCAACATCAATTTTTTTTTTTGTTGATATTTATTTAATTTTTATTCTTGTGTCACGGTGATTTTTTTTTAAACTGAGAATATAGACAATATGCGTCAATTAGGAACTGAAGAAAAAGTTGGTCTTCTTCTAACAGCAGCTGATGATGAAGATGATGATGATGATGACATGCATGAAATGATAAATTCACCATCAAATACTATGCATGACAATATTCCTGCTGTTGCTAAACGTCCCAAAACTTCTCAAAGTCATTATAATTCTAAAGTTCATCCAGTTTTATGTATTACTTTAATTTTGGGCGCTTTTATTTTGGGATGTATTAGTGGTATTGTTATATTACTTTACAGAATGTCTCAAGATGCTGAACAAGGACATGCATCATTATCATCATCATCATCATCATCATATTCAAATTTATCACAAACGATAACAAAAATTGATTTATCAATACAAACAAAATTATTTCAATCAATAACAAAAACAAATTTTATGAATCTTAATAAGTAGTATTTTCTATTTTTTCTTTACAAAAAGAAATTCTAGTTTTCTCTCTTTTTTAAGTTCAATTGAAACTGAAAATGATATTGCCAATAAATTATATAAACAATGGCAATCATTATCTCCATCATTAACTCACGTAAATAAATTTACTTATGATATAAATCTATCAAAATATGTTACATCAACACAATGGAATGGTATTCAATTACTTGATAGTAAAGATGATAAAGAACTTTTAAAAATGAATGCTTTACAAACTGATAAATTTTTATCATTTTCATTATTAATTAAATCTGGTATAGTTAATGGAAATTCAATTTATTATGTTAATTATGGTCGACAAGAAGATTTTGCTTATTTATTTAAAAATCGAATTCAATTTATAGATCCTGAAAATTCAATTATATTTATGAGACGTAAATCAACAATTATTTCTCAAACAGAACAAATTCATCAAGCTATTTATTATGGTTTTAATGGTTTAGTTTTATTTGATGATAATCAAAATCAACAAATTACAACAACAAATGATCGTCATTCATTTTTTCAAGAATGGGCTAGATATTTTGAACCAAAAGGTATATTATAATCACATAAATATATTTTTATTTATTTATTTATTTATTAAGAACGTGAAAATTTTCTTAATGGAATTTCAAATGAGAAAAGTAGTTCAATTTCTGTTTTGTTACTATCATATGATGATGTTCAAAGAATATTTGCATCACTTCAACCAGATTCAAATCAATGGTTATCATGTCCAGTAGAATGGCATAATACATCAACAGTATTAAAAATTGGTGGAGCACTTTCATCTATTAAACTTCGATTAGTTGTTAATGTCGAAGAAGTAAAAGTACAATTACCTGTTGTTATGAGTTCTATACGTGGTATAACTGATCCAGAACATTTTATTATGATTGGTTATCAATTAAGTGGAACACAACAGAATAAAATTATTAATGAAGTTATTCAAGCTTATACAAATCAAATAAAAAATGGTTGGAATCCAAAGTTTGTTTTATATTGAGAAAATTTTATTTCAATTTTTATTTTTATATTTTACAGAAGATCAATTTTATTTTGTGCATGGTCTGGTTTAGATTATGATCATTATGCAAGTAAGAAAAAAGATTGATAGAACTCCTAAAATGTTGTAACTATCGAAACTAATTTTAAATTATTTATTTTAATAGAAAATTAGAAAAAAATTTTCGAATGATAATTTCAAAGCAAATAAACTGTTTCATTTAAATTAGTTCGAAATATATCAAAGTTTTATCTAATCTCTATTTAATTGATCATTGAGTATTTATCTTTTCAAGTCTAAATGATCTGATAAATAGATCCAGATTATGAGACACAAGATAATAATAGAAGATTCAAATATATTCTATTGATGTATGGTGAAGCATGGCATAAAATTCTTTTTTTTTTGAATAATTTTCAGTTCGTCGTTGGATATCGGATAATTATCATTTAGTTAATAGAAATTTACTAGCATATCTTGATCTTGGAAATGGTATTCTTGCAAATTCTACTCTTAATTTACATGGTTCACCATTACTTGAACAGATTGCTCATCGTGCTGCTGATTTTGTTCCAAGTCCACTTAAACATAATCATACATGTCATCATCGACAAAAGGCAACCACAACAACAACAGCAATGGCTTCAAACGAACATAATCATCATGATCATGGTCGAAAACGACGTGATGGTGGACATGAACATTCTATGATGCAGTCTGAACAAGAAGAAATCGAATGTGAACCACATAAATTATTAGATGAATGGATTCGAGCAAGTAATAATCGAATTGGATTAAATAATACTTTAGGTATTGTTCAAACTATTGATGTGGATTCATCAGCTGCATTATTTCAATTACAATATGGAATTCCATCAATACTAATTGAAATGACTGATGAACAGGTACATATATATTTATTCCTATATATATACACAACCTGATAACGCTATGTTTGCTACTTTTTTTTATGTACTTTATTACGTTGATGCAAAATATTCAAAGTTTTTCATTTTGATACAATCACATAGAGAAAGTAATAAAACAAAATTTTATATGTTTAAGATTCAAATACAATGAAAAATAATCCATACTCTATCCAATTGTATCAGAACGAAAAACTTTCGAATTTCTATATCAATACAGAAAACTAAATAAAAAAAACTAGCAAATATAACGTCATCAAATTGTACAGGATGAATAAAAATGCTTTTCCAAATGGGTAACACTATTATTTCAAATGGTAGACATACCTAATTTTATACTAGATTAACATGCGTCGAAAATAGGATTTATTGATATTA
>JAJEKB010020048.1:0-39548 GCA_022393335.1 Macrotrachela quadricornifera
AAGCGACGACTAAATAATAACAACAGTAGCAAGAGAGAAGAAGAAGAAGACGAAGAAGAAAAAAAAACAGAACTCTGAATAGTACATCTCTCGATATAAATAAGATTATAATATATTTAGTAAATGATGTTTACCTTATATTTTTGTAAAGATACAAAAGAAAAACAAATACTATTTAAAATTAAAATATTTCTATTAAAATAACTAATCGTTTATTAAACAGATTTATTTCTTATACTACGCAGATATCATCAAGGACATTCTTATCTTTATAATAAATAGAAATATCGAGAATAACGTGGGTGAATGCTTGTAGCTTTCTACAAACTATTGCAATAGATCTATCTATAATACTACACTTATATAGACAGATATTCCTACCGCGTTACAATGTGATGTTGTTATTATTATTATTATGACTGAATTATTGTTCTGTTGCATAACGACATTTAACTTTTCTTCTTTATAAAAGGAACTTATCTATTCATAATAACAAATCAATCTATTTTTCTTAATTATTTAAGCTTTATTATTATCTTATTTATTTTGATATCATTTAGACAAAGTTTTAGTCATACTTTTAGAAGTTTTATATTTAATATATATTCATTTATTTTTCTTTCCATAAATAAAATTTTATAGACATAGTAAGTTTACGATTTGTTCAGCCCGAAATTAAATAAATGTCTTAACTGAAATATGAAATGAATTAAAAGTGGTATATTTGAATCATGTTCTATTTTATACAAGCGTAAAATAGAAATTTCTACGATAATTTATTATATGTATACTAATTGTTTGGCATCTATATGAAAAAAGCATTGATTCTTATCGATAACCCATGAAATGTATTTGTATAAACAAGGTCAAATTATATTGCTTGACTTAAAAGAATTACATAATAATTGAGAAAAAGAAAAAATTGTTTATATAATTAAATGGAAGAATCTAAGATGATATCATAAAACATAATAAAGATTCAGTTTTTTTTTTATTGAGATTAGAAAATAAACAAAAAATGTATTTATATCAATTGACAAAATATAAATTTTTAAATTATAATGAAATTATTTCTACATCGTTCATTGTTTCATAATCGATTTAAATGGAAAATTTTTAGAATAATATCTAAATAATTGTCAACTTTAGTTTAAATTTCATCATATATACGTCTTATTTGACAATATGTATATGTATATTTAAATATTTCATAATGTTGATAAGCTTGCATTTTTTCGAAATATTGCTCTATCATGGAATCTAGCTCTTTTGCAAACAGTTTTTTTTTAGATACAAGTGTTAAACAATACTTTTATTGAAGGAGTTCTTCAAATATTAGACAAACGAAAGAGGTCATCAATATAGATGCCTATTCGTCTCTAGATATAATAAATCCTGCCAAAGATGAAAAGAAACCACGATCGCTAAAAACATTGCTTTGTATACAATAACACAAGCAATAATCCAAAGCAAGAAACAAGAACAAGCTACGAGTGTTAGGAATACCGCATTAATTCATGCATACCGCCATGTTTTCGAAGTCTATCATATACTAGAATATTGCTACTAGAAATTACATTATAAGGGACGAGATTAGATGCAAGGACTTTGATCAAAGAAAGAGGTCATTTTGACTATCGGATGCACAAATTTTTTTCTTAGACACAGAAGAACAACAGAAATTTGAGTGTATATTTAATTTCATGTTCATTCTAATGTACTTATTCATACAACCTTTTATAAAAGATTTCGAATAAATTATATCAATTGAAAGTTAAGAAAAAAATCAAAAGGTATTATTTTAAGATAAAGTTACTAATACAAATATATTTGATTATGATTTTATTGTAAAATTAATTAGTTGTGAAAAATTGATTAAAAATAGTTTCAGTTAATTTATCAAAAGATAAAATCAATATCATTTTCTTTTATACAATTAATTTTCGTATGAAACATATTATACATGTAAAACTCGAAAATTCATTTCAACTTTTCAACTATTCGACTAATAATACATGAAAGATTAACGGCGCTAACTACAGGATGCTTTCTGCGGGATGCTAGAACTAATACACATAATCTTGAGGGTGAGGGCAAAGGTGTGTGGGTGAGGTAGTGGGGTGAGATTGTCAAGAACTGCCACCTGTAGATTCGTGCAAAACACAGTAGGTATGAGCGTTTCTCCGGAGATTAGTTCTAGCTTCTTATAGCCAGCATCTTCAGCACAAGAATTACTTCCACCAGCGTGGTGGAAGTATCCTGTGGGCAGCATCCTGTAGGATGCATGCGGAAGGCAGCATTCACATTATTTGGATTACTTCTAGCATCAAACGGACAGCATCCCAGATTAGCATTCTTAATGTATCACATAGTAACAGTTGAATAGTTGAACGAAAAGTTATATAGTCGAATCGAATTAACGATTTCTAGACTATTGATAGAACTGAATGAAGTCTGTCTATTAAATCATTCAAATTTCGTACATTAATCACGGTTATGAGAAATATTAAATATGAAACAGGTGTGTTGTATAGAAGTAATGTGCCTTTTCTGTCAGCAGTTTCATAACTGGCTTGTCAGAGCATCAAAAAATCAGCTCTTGCTGCTCACAGAAGATAAAAATACTACACCATTATTTGAAACTGTTTTGACTATAGCATATTCAGAAGAATGTGTACCTCCTGAGAAACTGTGCGCATATAAGAGTAATCAATAGGCATCCCTTTTAAACAATTTTAGAGTCATATCGTTAACATGAGTTCTATAAGAAATGACGAGTCTCAGCTCTTACATATGGTCCTGACTTGTTTATGCTGTGTTTCAAAAACAGTCATATGAAGCCATTTCGTTATGTAAAATGCAAGATATCAGTTGTGATTACTTACGTCAATGAACTCACAGTAACATAAAGCTCAATATTATCGAAATTAAGATCTACCTCCATTATTCCTTCACTATTCGAACCAATGGATAGAGCTCGTCGAGTTATACTTGGAGCTCTTCTGGGACACTCTGGAACGTTTTGTGGACTAATTCGGACTGGGATTACCACTAATTTCATAGGAAAATACCCGTATTTCGAGATTACCTCGGACACTTTTGGATGTATCAGGGATCTGAGTCCACCAGTGGATAGAGCTCCTGGAGTTCTACTTGGAGCTCTTCTGGAATGCTTCGTGGGCAAATTCGGGATGAAAATACTCGAATCTGGTGCTTACTTCACTTACGTTAACTTTTGAACAATAAATGATAGAAATGTGAGGTTTGCATAGATTAAAAGAGCACACATTGGGCTATCGAATGATCACTTTGAAGTGAGAACTTGTATGAAAAACGCTTTTGTCTGGTGACGCACGAAATCTTCAATGACGACCAACTACCTTGATCGAAGGTTAACCTACTGAATATAGGATGCTCTTGTACCCAAGAGTAATCTCTTTCCAATAGTGAAACGATTAGCTCGCTAGCTACATTCGTTCAGGAAATATTCCTCGCAGAATTTTTTCCATTTACTTTTGGCGCCGACAATAGTACAAACTAATTGTTCTTGTTCTTGATGTACTGATACTAATCCAGTCTTTGATTCGAAGCAACTGATAATTATACACTACATTAAAATAAAAATACTTAAAGAATACCACTATTTGATAATAGATTTCATAGAAAATATTACAGCAAAAAAACATGAGAATGGGAAGAGGAAAGACATCTGTTCAGGAATGTATTATATGCATTGCTTTTTTCTACAAGTCTAGTCATCTGAATTTAACCAATATCTCTAACAACAGCGGCAAAGAAAATCGAGTAAATATATAACAAATCGATTTATTGGAATTAGCTAAGCAGTCACCACCACCGATTGCATAGCTGCTTCTTTTGAAGTTTATTGGAGAACAGAATGTAACTCATGCTTTGATACTACAATAATTTTGTAGACAAAATTACTAAAGAAGATTGGAAAGAATAACAACACAATAAGATATATTATCAGGTTTTTTTGTTCGTGTTCTGGAACATTATCACTGACCATTTTTTTTCTTCCTGTCTTGTGATATTTTTCTCGGTATCACCAAAGAAACTAGGTGAAGTTTGCGCTTAAGTATAAAAAAAGATAAACATTTTGCGTAGTGAAAATAATCAAACAGTGAGCACCAGCTATATAAATAGATGACGTGATTTTTTTCTCAGCCTAAAAACACAACTAGATATAAAAAACATTGTATTTGTTACCAAGTGATCATTCAGAACTAGATGGGTGCATGTAAATCGATACACGATGATTCCAAGTCGCCAATCGTTGCTGTTACAGCTGCAACAACAGTGGTCAATACTATTACTACAACTGGACGGATCGTCCAGAATTATTTGTTAATTTGGGTCGATCCTAATATTCACGAATCACACAAAGATTCAGAAAATACATTAGCACAATTGAAAAGCATTGTTAACCAGGTAAATATTTATACTGATCAACAACAATGTATCCAGTTTCTCAACACCATTGATAAAGAGAAAGCATTCGTCATTACATCGGAATCATTAGGTCAACATTTAGTCCCTGATATTCATGGCATATCACAATTAGATGCTATTTATATTTTCTGTGATAATAAATCTCATCATGAACAATGGGTAAAACAATGGAAGAAAGTCAAGGGTGTATATACATCAATTACGTCCATTTGTGATGAATTGCAAATAGTTGTAAAACAATGTGAGCAAGACTCTAGTCCGATAAGTTTTGTCCCAATAAGTGAAGGAACTTCCAATGAAGATTTAAAACAATTGAAGCCCGACTTTATGTACACACAAATATTTAAAGATATTCTCCTTGAAATGGAGCATGGACAACAATCCATCAAAGATTTAGGAAATTACTGTCGTAAACATTACGATGGTAATATGATTGACTTGGAAATCATCAATGAATTTGAACATAAATATCACCCAGAATCGGCAATCTGGTGGTATACACGTGAATGTTTCACATATAAAATGTTAAATCGAGCACTTCGAACATTAGAAACTGACACTATTATTAATATGGGCTTCTTTATACGCGATCTTCATCAACAAATTGAACAATTACATCAACAACAGATTAGTTCTTACAAAGGAGATTCATTTACAGTTTATCGAGGACAAGGTCTATCGACTAAAGATTTTGAAACACTTTCTAAAACAAAAGGTGGTCTAATGTCTTTTAACAACTTCCTCTCTACCAGTACAAAACGAGAGATATCCCTTGGATTCGCCAAAGATGCGTTAACAAAAACCGATATGGTCGGCATTCTGTTTCGAATGTCTATTGACCCTTCTGTTTCGTCCACTCCTTTTGCTGCGATCCAAGAATTTAGTTACTTCAAGAAGGAAGAAGAAATTCTCTTCTCAATGCACACTGTCTTTCGTATTGATGAAATTATACAAATTGATCAAAACAATCCACTTTATCAAGTGGAACTTATACTAACATTAGATGATGATCCACAACTTCGAACACTTACTAAACATATACAAGAGAGTGCTGGTGGGACAGGGTGGCAACGAATGGGTACTTTGTTGCTTCATTTGCAACAGTTGGATGAAGCGGAACAACTATACACATTATTACTCGAACAGACATCTGATGAGAGTGATAAAGCAATTTATTATGCTCAACTTGGATATGTTAAAAATTATCAAGGTGATTATGAAAAAGCCATCTGGTACAATGAAAGAGGATTTGAAATCTTTCAAAGAACTCTTCCTGTAAATTATTCTTTATTGGCTACTTCCTACAACAACATCGGTTTGGTGTATGACAATATGGGAGAGTATTCTAAAGCACTTTCGTTTTACGAAAAAGCACTTGAAATTCGTCAAAAAACTCTTCCTCCAAATCATGCTGATTTGGCTACTTCCTATAACAACATCGGTGGGGTATATAGCAAGATGGGAGAGCATTCTAAAACACTTTCATTTTACGAAAAAGCACTTATAATCTATCAAAAAACTCTTCCTGCAAATCATCCTGATTTGGCTACTTCCTACAACAACAACGGTTCGGCGTGTATCACCATGGGAGAGTATTCTAAAGCACTTTCGTTTTTCGAAAAAGCACTTGAAATCGATCAAAAAACTCTTCCTCCAAATCATCCTGATTTGGCTACTCCCAACAACAACATCGGTTTGATGTATAACAACATGGGAGAGTATTCCAAAGCACTTTCGTTTTACGAAAAAGCACTTGAAATCTTTCAAAAAACTCTTCCTCCAAATCATGCTGATTTGGCTACTCCCAACAACAACATCGGTTTGGTGTATGACAACATGGGAGAGTATTCTAAAGCACTTTCGTTTTATGAAAAAGCACTTGAAATTCGTCAAAAAGCTCTTCTTACAAATCATCCTGATTTGGCTACTTCCTATAACAACGTCGGTGGGGTGTATGGCAAGATAGGAGAGTATTCAAAAGCACTTTCGTATGCGGAACATGCTCTTAACGTTTTTCAAAGTTTATTACCTCCAAATCATCCTGATATTAAAACTATGCGGGAGAATATAGAATGTGTGCGGAAGAAATTGTGACGTATTATTCGATAAATAAACGAAAATTGCTTTCAGTTACTTCGATTGTCTTTTTCTTTTAGTATTTCTCGCGGGCGCGTACAGAAAAACTCTGTAATAATTAAAACACAATGAACATGGTCGACCGGTAAGACAATAGATGTAAATACGTACATCTACAAAAGGCCTTCACAGACGTGTTTGGATTCCACTCATCAAGAGAATTTCTCTGTAGCATTAAAGTAATAATCATCTTGAAACATAAAGCTAATATATTAGGTTGGCAGCAAAGTTTTCGCGTTTTATTCAAAAATTTTATTTTTATTTTTTAACGTCAACCGTACAGCCAACTTTCAGTTACATATGCATTACTACTATCCATGACTTGTCGCCAACGCTCTGGCAGAGATAGGATCCCGCGTTCGTAGAAGTTCTAGGACTTTTGATCAAAGAAGTTGGCAATTTCCATTTTCACGTCGTTCTCATCGTCGAACTTTTTCTCAAGAAAATGATGAGAAACAGAACGAAACAAATGGTTGTCCGCTGGAGCTAAGTCAGGAGAATAAGGTGGATGAAGAATGATAATCCATCCCAGCTTCAATAATTTTTCGCAGGTCAACTTTATAACATGGAGTCTTGCGTTATCATGCAAATAGTAAATTCGATCCTGCTTTCCCTTCAGTTTTTCGGCAACCCGGTCGAATTTTTGACAGTAGAGATCAGCAGTGAGAGTAGAGCTATTTGGAAGAACTTTTCAGTGAATAATTCCATTGACATTCCACTAAACGCTCAGCATTACCTCCTTGGGGTGTAGATCAGCCTTAGGCGTTGCTACGCCTGTTTGACCAAGGCTTAGCCACTGGCGTCTGTGGATGTAGTTAATATACAACATTCACTTCTCATTGCCGGTGATACGATTGCAGAGCCATTGACAGTTGCAGTGAGAACTCATTAAATCCATATAAGCATCAATCCTGTATTGAAGCTGATGTGGTGATAACTCATGGAGTATCCGAACACCATATATCTATGTTTTGCCTAACTCGTTCAGATGTTTTCCCATCGCAGTATGAGAGCACCCCAGCTGCTCTGCTGAATACCGTGAGGCCAATCGAGGACCTTGTTCGATAAGCTGCTTTAAGATACCCACATCCAGTTCCAGTGGTCTACCGGGTCGGGATAAATTGTCGAGTTCTAAATTATCGTTCTTAAAGCGATTAAACCAATGTTGTGCCGTACGAATAGAAAGTACATCCTCCCTCATCGTGTTGCATATGTTGTTGGTTGCTTCCGTTGGCTTGTGACCTAGACAAAATTCACGGAGTAAAAGCACTCGGATTTTTACTAGAAAGATTCCTTTTCAGTTCATGATCAGCGTCCATATCGTTGACTTTATTATCATTCGAAAGATATTCACACTCCCTTTATATACCCTTAGTATGGAAATTTCTATAACTTTCTCGAATGTTTTAGAACATTTAAAAAAAACGCAAGAACTTGGTTGTGGACCCAATACATTATCGTTGAACACATATTTTGGAAATAAATCTAAAAAGAAAAAAATCGGAAAAAAATGAATAAAAAAATTCACTTTGAATTGTATTCATTTCACTTGACTTGATTGCTTTTCATAATTGAATAGGGTCCTGAATGATGATGAAATAATGAAAGAGGGATATTTATACAAGTATAGAGTCATATACTCTCATCTAATTGGCACAATCAATGAATTCATGAATGTTTATCATTCGTTTCAAATAAATAAGGAAAAAAGGAAAGACCGAAATTGTCTAATTATTTGTGAACATAATTAAATTTATTTGTAAATATTAATTGTATTGATATTAAATTGAGTAGAAGATTAATTAAACCAGAAATATTTGTCTTTCGATAGTATAAAGTATTAATATGATTTATTTATTCAGAGTAGAGAGACAAAAATAGAATTATTTCAGTATTTAACATATACTCATGTCAAAAATAATGGCGACGTAAACGGCCTTAAACGATGCAAAACGTCGAAAAACGGCTGCCGTTACCATAGTCATTTACGAAACACCGTAAAATGGTGAAATAGAGTGATAAACAGCGTCGTTTACCACCGTTTCAGTGTTACCGAAAATGGCTGCCGTTAGAACTACCATTTTCCTGACGTTACTTAGGTAAATCTTGTTGTAACACATAAACCGTACGTACTATTTAATTTTAAAATAGTTTATTTATTGATTTATTTATAATTCAATAATTTTTTTCTTTATTTTAGATCAAATAAAGTATTAAACTAAATAAGAAGTATTCTATCTATTTAAATTTTCTTTTTATTTATTTAAGTACATCTTATACTTGCAAATAGGCATGCACTGAGCCTGAAAGTTGATGACTAAAGATTCATGTATTTCTCCGGTAAACACTATCGAGTCTATACGAGCTTCCCGCTTCGGAATAATCGTTTTCATTTCCTCTAGCCGTCTACACATTTAAGCGGACCAATTGAAATTAATAATACCCAAGGTTCGGTCAGGTTCGGTCGAAAAACACCAAAAGTCGAAACACGGACAGAGTTTGACTGAGTTGTGAGTATTCTTAATCTGAATTGATTCGCTTAAGTGTGTAGGTGGCTAAAGAAAATGAAAAAGATTATTTTGCAACGGGAAGCTCGTATGGGTTCGGTGATATTTGAAGAAAAAATGCACAAATCTTTAGTTATTGATTTTCAAGCTCGATGCACGTCTACTTACAAATGAATGGTAAGTATTATTTCTGTTTGAAAATATTTACCTATAATTAAATAAGTGTTTTTTTTATGCTAGACCAAATACAGGATTAAATGAAATTGTAAGTACTTTATTGATTTTAATTAATTTTTTTATTTATTTAGGTTAGTTTTATTATAACAAAAAAATCATAAATATTATTTCTATTTTAAAGAATTTTTATTTATTTATTTATAGTTGAATATTTTTTTTCTCTGTTGTAGATAAGCAACTTCGGTCTTAAACCGTGTAAAATTGTATTATTGGGGCTAGTGGTTGTTAGAATAAGATTTTTTCTACAGCTCGCCATTTTTTACTGAGAACGACCTTAAACGGTGTCGTTTACGTTTCGTCGAAAAAAAACGGCCCTCAATCCGAGCTCACGTAAAATAGTGGAAAACGATGACCGCTTTTTACCGTTTAAGACACTAATCACGCCGTTTCTTCATCGTTCAAGGTGGTTTAAGACGTCATTTGAGACGACTTGAATGATGAACCTGGGTATATCAAATATTACGTATATATGAGTCTTATTTTAGTCGCTCTCTTTTAACTAGCTAGTTACAATATTCTTCTTTTTCACAGTCATAAATGATTCAATAGTAAAAATGTGTCATAAACTGAGAGTTAATCTGTTAAATTTCATAGTTTTATGATAAAGAAATCTCTAAAATATGTATAATACATTCATTGCTTTTCATTCTATGAAAATACTAATCAGTTATAAAATCAAATCATAAAGAATTTATTTATAATTATTTCTGTAAATAAAACTATTATCAATAATGAATTTTGTCATATAAACATCATTTGGCCCAAAACGCAAAAGAACAATAGATATTTGAAGCACAAGAAAAAAAAAAGAAATAACTGTTTGTCGAATCACACTGTTATGTAAAACAAAAAGAAAAGCCCAAACACGCAAGACAAAAAAAAAATATACATAGAGTCATTTATCAGACAACTCATCAAAATTAATTATTATTGTTATTAATACATATAGGGAATGCTTGTGGGAATTATTCAGTTGGACGGAGACACCTAGATAAAATCACCGGAAGAACATGAAATACAAAAACAAATGAAGAAATTATTTTGTTATTTTCGATAAACTTCTTGATAGAATTTTTTGTTGTTGAATACTATTTGATCTTGGTAAACTTAGACTATCATCAGTTCGTACAGATAAACGATTTAAATAATATGGACGTGAATTTAATTCTCCATAATGTGGTTGATTAATGATAGTACCATTATGATAATGTTCTTGTTCAAATATTCGTCTTCGATATTCTTCTTTAACACGATCAGATTGAGAATAAAGTTTTTCAAATATTAAATGTAAATCATTTGGACGAAATAATTTTATTAAAAGAGCTTCTATTACAATATATACAAATCGACGATTAAGAGTTTCATTTTGTAATAATTCAAATAAACGTAATAAACCACGACGAGTTGTTTCACTACCAATTATATGACGAAGTTCGTCTAAAAACAGAGTTTATTCAATTGCAATAAAAAGCAAATTTCATGAAGCAATAATAAGTTTTAGACGATTATATGTCCTTTGTGAATATATTATTATTCATACAAGAAATACTCAATAACAATTCATAATTTTTTCTATCTTTCCAAGCAAAATTTAAAAGTTTCTCATATAAAAAAAACTAAATAGTTACTCAAGAAATAAAAGAATCTGTCAGAATTGATTATCATTTATACTTATAACATATAATTAAAATGTTGATTTATGTTAACTTACAATATGAGAGACTATAAAAAAAAGCTGTTAGCACAATCCCTGCAGAATTAAAATGTGAGACACGATATCTTTAGAGCATAAAGCTTCAACAAGGAGATACTCCGTGGAGATTTTAACTAGACTTCAGTTATACATCACCTTTCACAGTACCATAAAGCCGTCTGTCACAATATGAGCCCGCCTCCAGATTTCGCTTTTCATGCCCTGTGATTATTCCAAGAACCTGTCGGTCTGTAAGGGGAGGAAAGGGCGCATCCAAATTTCTACTTCTGAACACTTCAACACTCTCTTTCAGATCGTATTTTACAAAAAAGAAAATAATTTAAAAATATAGAAATATTAATAGAGGTTCCAAATAAGACATTTTCAATCAGTAAATATTCTGTCTCAAAATGTTCGACTAATACGTTATTTATTAAGATCAATAAAAACGAAATTATTGAAACTTAAAAGGCTTAATCTTACATATTGTTAATCCTTATGCTACTGAAAACGTCGAATTTTCGTATAAATTATTTACCCGAAACAACACCAAGTAATTTCGCTTTACATAATACTTGAGTAATATTACGAACACCTGCATCACGTTCAGGTGGCTTATCAGCTAAAATCCCACTTGGCCAATAACTATCTCTAGAATAAAATTTTTTATTATAAATAAAATTAATAAAAAATTTTCATTCCATACTTAAATCGCATAATTTCTTTCGCAATTTTTTTTGCTGATGTCCAATGTTGTATAAATGTCGCAATTCGTCTAATAAATAAAATATAAATTAAAAAATCTCATAAAACATTAAAATATACCGATTAACGGAATCACCCATAAATGCTCTTAAAAATCTTTTTAAAATCGATACAAATCTTGAACGAAACCACATATTTTTTTGTTTAAGATCAAATACTTCATCCATAATAACAAGTAATACACGAAGTGGAATATTTTTTGCACTCTATTACAAAAAAAACAACAACAAGAAACATTAATCTTTTATAATAAAATTTTCTTTTAATTACTTCTTCTTGAGGTTCTTCAACAATAGAAAATGTATGTGTATCTTTACTTAATTTAATATTCATTCGATTATTAATATTATTATTTACATTTGTTCGAAAAATTTTTCCAGCATTTTCAACAACACTATCCGATACAACTGTTAATCCACCACCAATTTTTGATACACCTTTAACAATACCAATTGATGCTTGTTTAAATGGATTTACCAATGTATCCATCTATATAAATATAATTAAATATTATATAAATAAAAGAAAAATATTAAAATCAATTGTGCAAAAAAAATACAAATGCAGATAATAAAAACCGTTCCTTAGAATATTTGTGCATAGAGGGATATTAGTATTAAAATATTATAAAGGGAAAACAAACCGTAGAAGTTAAAAAGCCCTATAAGATAAAACTAAAAATTTGTATTATGGATCAAAAGAAATGATATTAAGGCTTATGGAGGAGTCAGATTAAAAGCTTTAAGAGTATTCATTGTATTTCCCATAGATATAAAAATGAGATATCATAGTTTTTATGAAAATCTTTGATTTTTTTTTAAAATATTGTTTTGTTTTGTTTACCTTTCGAGCTAATTCTGTTTGTTCATGTTTCCATTGTTGATTTCGTAAAAATTTAAGTAAAAGTTCAGCAAGACCTGGATTATTTTGAAGAACTTTTGGTTTTGTTAATGTCTAAATAAATCAAATAAATAAAAAAGATATATTTTCGCAACAAAAAACCTTACTGCTAAATAATCATTTAATTCTTTTTGTCGTTTTAAACGTATTTCTTGACTTGTATTATTCATAAAACTTTTATTTGGTAAATGAATAAATTCTCGTAGAGTAGGAAAACGTTTTCTTATTGTCATATGAAGATCATTAAATTCACTATAACGACGATATGTTATCCATTCACGTATTCGTTCATCACTATTTCCATTTAATGGTTTACAAGAAACAGATATCACATAAATTGCATATTTTTCACCTTTATCAGAACATACACCTTTCAAAGAAAAATCAAATAAAATTATTCGATTAAAAAAAAAATTAAATTTACCAGAATCATTAATTTCTGTAATAATTGAATAATTTTCAATATTATCAAGTGTATCCGGTGTAAAAGCTGTTGTACTGCCCGTACTTATACCAGGACTTACTTGTTGTGGTATTTCAATATTATCATTTAATATTTCATTACTATTATTACTTGATAAAGATACAGCATCTTTATTTAAAAATAAAATAAAATTTTACTATTTTTGAAAAATAAAAATATACTAACCAGAATTATCAGTAAGTGAATCAGTAAAATCAATTTCACTTAATACTTTTAAATATTGTGGTGTTGTTTTAAATTGACCATAATATTTATCAGATGAAAGAATTTCAAAAACCTTTTAAAGAAGTAATTAATTAAATATATGTAAAAAAAAACATACTTTTGTTTGAAGTTCATCAAGTAATGTTTCATCAATTATTTCTGTTTTTAAAGTTTTTAATGTTTTTTGTATTAAATTTTCATCGATTACCAATTTAAATGTCCCCTAAAAGTTTTTAAATAATAAAAAAAATCATTAAATAGATATTCAAATAGAACAAAAAGCAAATCTTTGAGAAATATCAATATTCTTTTAAGATATTTTTACCTCTTACTCATGTTATCAGATGTATAGATTAGTTATATAATGAACAGAGATGTCCATCGCAGCATTGCTGCCACATTTTTTAGAAAAAAATTTTGTCATTTATGTATGCTATACAATAGGACTTAAAGAATCTGATCGATTAATGGCTGTAGTACCAGTTTAAACCAGTCACATCCTTGGAAATCAACATATGAATAGTGAAATAAAAAGAATCTTACCGTTGGAAGAAAATATTGTTCAATAAGATCTTTCGCCATATTTCGAAGTATTTCTTGATTAGCTTGTTGTTGTTCATCTGTTGTATTAACATTTGGTTGACATGCTGATACACCAGCACATCGAAATGCCTAAATATAACAAATTTTTTTTGTTTTATATTTATTATTTTAATTTATTCATTTTACTTCGGCGTTTAAATAAAAATTTCCATAACCAATAGCATCAATTGATTGAAGATATTCTATTAAAATTTACCAAATAAATTTTAAACAAAAAAACAATAAAATAAATCTTACTTAAAAAATAATCTAAACCATTACAATTATTTAAAATTTCTGTTAATGGTAATTCTCTATAAGAAACTTTTGGTGAAATTTCATCATCATCCTATATATGAATTTTAAATATTATAATAATTTCTCTCTTTTACAAAAATAAATTACATACATATATCATTGGTTCTAATCGAACTTGTACATCTAATCTTTCTGTAAGTAATTTTTTTAGAAATTGATAACTATTTAATGTTGCACGAATTTCTGCATCTACAAAGAAAAATAAATATGAAGTAAAAAAACTTATAAAAAAATTATTTAACCATTTTCTCCACCAGTATCTTTTGAACGCCAACGACTTATTTCAATATCAAGTCTATCAAGTAATGTTGTTAATTCAATTTTTGAATCAGTTGTACGAACAACAAGAAGAAAATTATCAATTGTTAATGGAATTTGTTGACACTAAACATATATATAAATAAAATAATTATTTATTTTATTTTATTTTACCATTTTAATAATTATTTGATTAATAGCATCTGGATCGGAATACATATCAATAAAAGGTATTAAACCAAAATTAACTGCAACTTCCTGTAAAATAAAATAAATTAGTTTTTTTTTGTATTTAAATTTATTTTTACATACACGAAGAAGCATTCGAGCAGGAATACAACGAAATTCATTAGCAGGTAAAAGAATATAAATAAGAACTTCAATAATATCTCGAAGAAATTCTATTAAAAAAGAAATTAAAAATAAGAAAAAAAGGAATCTAAAATACCTTTTTCTTTTTCTTTATCCATACAAACTTGATCGCGACAGATTCCTCTTTCATATTCAGCTTCCAAATCAAAAAAACACGAACGAATATCTGTTGATTGTTCTAAACGCATACGTTCTTTTGCTTTTCGATACAATCGAACATGTGTTGCAAAACTATCAACAACTGTTCCAGTACAAAAATCTAACCAATCAATTTCACGTAATCTAATCAATACAAAAAAAAGGAAATTTTATTAAAAATTTTTTTTAAAAAAAAAGGAAACCTTTCAGATAAATGACGAATTGTTGTATAAATTCCATTTTTAACATCATCAATAAATGATTCATCAGAACTTAATTGAGTTTTATACCAAATTTCAATATAATCACGAACAAATAAATCAATTAACTAATTATATAAAAACAAAAGAATTGTAAAAACAAAATTTTTATTTGATTTACTTCATAAAGTGGTTCATCAATATCTGGTATTCCTGTTAATGATCCACGTTCATTCGATGAATTTGAATTTTTTGAACGTAATGGTCTATCAAATTCAATATCAGCAAGCTAAAATATTTATTATATTGACATTCTTTTGTGAATAAAAAGCGAAATTAAAGTTAGTCTAAATGAAGCAGCTTTTTTTTAATGATTTTTAAGAATTTTCATAAACTATTTTGCCCTTTATTTAGTAGATATCTCTCTAAAATACTAAGGTATAAAACTGAAAATTTTTCCATTAATTCTAAGCAATATTTTCATTTCCTATATCCCTCTTTAGCATTAATAATTATTTAGATAGAAATAGCATGTAAGTCATACATGATTTATTACCATTCATTCTAAAAAAAAATTTAATAAATGACTATTCATAAAAACATGTCTATCAATAATATTAATGTTTTTCTTTAGAGAATAAAAGAAAATTAATAAATATTAATCACAAATAATTTATCAAATTTCAAATTCTATAGATAAAAAATTCAATGTCATCATTATATCTTCTAATCTTAAAGATAAAGTTCATGCACAATGTCAACCCTCATATCATCATGTAGAGTCCAAACAGTTTCATTTTTATGTTCTGTTCGTATCGAACTTCATCCTTTTAGATATGCTCTAGAAAAAATTAATAAAACACATTGATTACGTCATCACTTGATTCAATTCAGTTACTGTAGATATGATATATTGTTTCAAAGTACATGTAAACATTTCTTTATTATCTATAGCATTCATACGAACTTCGGTCACGTTCATTTTAATTAAAAAAATTATTCCGATGTGCATCTTTAGATAGATATATTGGATCTTGTAAATTTCTTTTTATGTTTGATTATTTATCTATTTTGTATATCAGGTGTGAACACTCAGGAAGATAAAATCTATATGATATATACTTATCTTTTCTATGTATCAATAAATGCAAACAATCATTTATCGATATAATTAATTAATTAAAAATAAAAAAGAAATATTTGCTTACATGAGTAATTATTTTAGATTTAATAAATGATGTTTTTATTTTATTATAAATTGGATTTGATTTTGACCATTTTTGTTTATTTATAATAAGATGAATAATAAAACTAAATTAAAATAATTAAAATAAAAATGAATGAATAAATCAATAAAAACAAACCCAAAAATAATTGTTGTAAAAAATAAAATCCAATAAATAGCTCTTTCAATTCCAATAATACCCACAAAAAGACATAAACCAGCGATAAGAAGATGTTTAGAAATCATCGAATTCCATTCAAAATTAAATATCTTCAAAAATAATTTCGTTTTTTCTTTTTTTTTTTATTTGACAAACAAAACAAAAAAACGATAAACATTTTTCATTGGTTATATATTATACAATGACATTAATATAGATCGAGCTACTTTCTCTCATTTTTTCCAACTTTCTTAGTGGCTCCCAATGATAAATTTCGAAAGAATGAATCAAATAACAACAACAACAACAAATATTTATCATTCATTGACTTATATTTAGATTATAGATAATTTATTTTTTAAAATTCTAATGGTCACAATTGATAATTTTTATGACACAAATCCTGATTCTGATAATGATTCAGCATTAATGGAGGATATTAATTCTGAAACAATATCATCATCTATAACTACAAATGGTTCATTATCACTAAGTGATGATGAAAATTTTATTCATATTAATCAAACAAAATTAAATCGAATTGAAAATTTTTTAAAGAAAAAAAATAAAGAAAAATTAATAAAATACGCAAAATTAACTGGTTTAATTAATAAAACATATCGACAACAAATATGGCCATTATTAATTAATCCACCATGGTATTGTTCAGTAGAATTTGATGAGAAAAAAAAATTATTTTTTTGTCCAATTGATTATTATTCTGCAGGTAGAAAATCTGTTTTTTTTTTATTTAAATAATTAATTTACATTAGATAAAAATCAAATTGAATCACATCGATTTTATGGACAAGTTCGAATGGATGTTGAAAGAACATTAAAACGATTTCCACCAAGTAACAAAAAAAAAGAATTCTTTTCTTTCTATAAAAAAATTAAAATTTTCTTTTGTGTTAAAGATTATTCGTATTCGGATAGAATTGAATTACAAGAAGAACTTATTATAGTTATTATCAAAATATTACTTAAACATGATCGCCTTTATTATTATCAAGTAAATTAATTTAAAATAAAATAATTTTATATAAAATTTAAATTTTTAAAAGGGTTATCATGACATTTGTTTGACTTTTTTACTTGTGCTTGGTGCAGATTTATGTCTTCCATTTATTGATACAATTACTAAATCACATTTCAAGTAAATTACTGTTTTTTTTTATTAATTCGACAAGAAACTCAATAGTTAAAAATACATTCGAGTGTTAATATCCGTTATAGATATAAAGTATTACTTATTTATTTTTTAATGTAGAGATTTTATGGAGCCAACAATGGAAAAAACACGCGATTTACTCTATTATTTAATGCCTCTTATCAATTGTGTTAATAGTGAATGTGCTGAATATATGCAGAGGTAATGAAAAATTTTTATTCAAATATTACCAATCATTTTATTTGTAACTTAATTGTTCTTTGATCCGGAACGACTTGATATATATATATATATATATATTTATTGAAAATTTCAGAGGTGGTGTTGGAAATGTAATGTTTGCCTTATCATGGTTTATAACATGGTATTCTCATGTACTAGATAATCTTGATACAATCCTCCGACTGTACGATTTATTTATTGTCTCACATTTTCTTATGCCGATATATGTCGCTGCTGAAGTAAATTCATTTTTGTTTATATATTATGTATAACTAATATTATTATTTATTAGATTGTAAATTTTCATGCAGAACAAGTTTTATCAATTGACTGTGATATGGCACCATTACATCAATATTTAACTCGTTTACCCAGTGAATTAGATACTAATACTTGGGAAGAAATTATAAAAAGATCTTTACATCTATTTCGAAATCATCATCCAGATACACTTGATGTATTAAATGATGAATGGAGAAAAAAGTGGTAAAATATTTAATTTTTTAAAAAAAAAGAATCTAATTCTTTTGATTGTTTTTGTTTTTAAAGTAAATCGATTGATGATTCACCAATAGAAACATTTCTTCGACGACGATATGGTAATAATTCATTAGGAAATGATAATAATCAAGAAAAATCTTTGGATATAAATGATCGAAATGGAGAACCTCAAGGTGCATTACCACGTATTGTTCTTTGGGGTGTTACATTAACAATAAGTGGTTTAGCTATTTATATATGGAATCATACACAAAGAACTGATCCAACAACATTTATAAGTCTCGGAGATTTTCTTGCACAACTATATGGAAAATAATTATAATTTGTCTTTCTTGTCGTTTTCATTCCTGGACTCTAGTCGCTCTGTTAATCGTGAACATGATTTCGTCGCTTTATTTGTATATAAATTTAATAAGAAACAAAATATACAAACAAACTAAAATTAATTGATCTATTCTTTTGTTCGTATATCAATATAGATACTAACTATTTTCATTTTCTCGTTCGCTTCTATTTTATATGTATTCAACGGAATTATTTTTTTTTTTTTTTTGTTCAAATTTTATTTTTCTTTATTATTGTTGTTGGGTCTTGTGCATTGAACGAAGAAATTAATCTATATATATTTGAAAAAATATAAAGAATGATTTCTTTCTAGATGAATCTCATCTAATTTTATTTATTCATATTCATATTGATAATAATGGATTCGAATGAAATTCTTAATGAAGAACAATCAGTTGAATTAAAAACAGAAAATTCAACGGAGAATGAAACAATAAATCATATTCCTAATGAAGATAAAACTGGTGAGATTGATTAAATTTTGTTTTTATATTAATAATATTTTGATTATTAATTTCAACAGATGTTCCAGCAAATTTAGAACAAATTGAAATAACTCGTCTTTCATCGATTATTACTAATCAAAAAAATGATATATCTGATTTAAATACTCGTCTTACTGCATGTCAACAACATTATGAAACATTATTAAAGAGTCAAAAAGAAGATTATTCACGTGAAAAACAATCAACTGTTATGCGTTATGCTCAAGCTGAAAAATCTAAATTAGATTCGGATAAACGTTCTGAAATTTTAACAACAAAAAATAATGATTTATTAAAAGAAAAAGAAAATTTACAAGTAAAATTATCTGAATTTAAATTAATGAATACAAGATTACAACAAGCATATGAACATAAATTAAGTGAATTAACAACAACAAAAAAAGAATTTGAAAAATTAAAAGAATTAAATCAATCAATTGATGCTACTTTAAAATCAACATTAAATCATTTAAAAGGTGAATCATTTCAATTAAAAGAACAACGAGAATTAAATGAACGTTTAAAAAAAGATTTAAATGAACAACATGAAATTAGTGAACAATTAAATTTACAATGTAAACAACTTACAGAAGGTAAAATTATAAAAAGAAATCGATGAATACATTACCATAATGATTGTCTGTAAGAAAAGTCTGATCTAATGTCTTGGTTTCATATATAAGCGAATAGTTCATCAGAAATATAAACTTTTTTACAGTCACTATCCTTAGTGCGTTACCATACCTTCCAATCCTTCTAGAATTATCACAGTTCAAACAAATGAAATGAAAATTTTAGTAGAACTACAACTTCCGTATCTCCTACTGACGTATTATTTTCAGCTATTTGTCACATTGCTTTAATGAGTTATGACAATCCGAAAGTTAAAAAGCAGTGAGTACATTACCTATCGACAAGCTAAACAAATTGTACCACATGTTAAGAATTTTGTACATGAACTTTAGTCTTTTATAATTGGTAAACAATCTATTAGTATCAATGACAACAAAACTTCAATAAAAACAATAATAAAACTTGCTTCTTCTTTTTTATGACTAACAAATTAAAGTGATCAATATGCATTGATATTAGTTATATATTTTATTATTTACTTCTATTCTAAAGTAATCAAATATAAATATTTTAACATATTTGAAAACTTGGAAATATTAGTTTGCTTGCAGGTCAAGCTAGATCAGGAAAAAGTGTTTTATTGGTAGTAGACACTGGCAGAGTCAACTTCGAAATTTTTTTGATAATATAATCAGAAGATTTACACATTCTAAGTAGATAAAGTTTCGATATGTAGAAAAAGATATCATCAGGTTTCTGAGTTTTATTCAATTCTCTAGTTAGCAACTCGACGCCAGACCAAAGCCTCTCTTTCTCAAAAAAAAAGAAAACTTTCTTCGAAAATATAGCTTTTTAATTCAGCACTTCGTTGTTGGACAAAATTTTTTAATGATTTTTCCATCATTTACTTCAAAAGCCGACTTTTGTGAAACACGATCTGAAAGAGAGTGTTGAAGCGTATATGGGTAGACACTTGCATCCTCTACCCCCGCCTCCCCCAACAGGTCGTGACCGACATAGGTCAAAGATCAAAGGTCAGCGCGTACAAGTCATTATGGACCGTCAGAGACCGTAACGGATAGAATACTATAAACCATCACAGAATAAGATAGATGGTGTTTTGAGACCATGTATAAACTAAGTCTAGTTAAAATATCTTTGGAATATTTTTTTGTTGAAGTTCGATGCTGCAACATAAGGAATAATGGTCAAATATACATCAAATATGGCTTTGAATTTTTTCATTTATTTTAGCTGTACAAGCAATTCCAACTGATGATGATCGTACACAAGCATTTGATACATTATCAAGTGAACATAATAGTTTAAAAGTAAAATTAACAAATATTCAAGAAGAAAATAATTTATTTCGTGAAAAACTTAAATCATCAGATGAAGATCGTTTAGCATTAGAAAATGTTATTGAAAATTTTCGTCAAAATTCTTTAAAAGAAAAAGAAACAACAAAAAAATTATATGCTGATTTATTAGCTGCACGTGAACAAGATTCTGTTGAAATTTCACGTTTAAAACAAATTGAAAATCTTTATAATCAAACATTAATTGATAATGCAGATTTAAGACAATTACTTGAAAAAGAACATCAATTACTTGAATTAACACAAAAATTAACAGAAAAAAATTCAATTTTACAAAGTGATTATGAACAACTTCAAATATTATATAAACAAATACTTCATGATCATGAAATTTCTAAAAAACTTAATGAAGAACAAAAAAATCAAATAATACAATTAGAAAATAGTGATAAAATTTTAAAAGATCAATATAAAGAATTAAATGATAAATATCAATTATTAAATAAATCATATGAACAAACTGCTAAACAATATGATGATAGTCTTATTGAAATGCAAACAATAAAGAAAAAACATCAAGCTAATACAAAAGATTTAATTAAACAATTACAACAATTACAAAAACCTAAAACTACAAATAATACTGAAAATCATTCACCTTTTCTACTCAATAGGTAATTTTAACTATAAGATTATTACATTAAATTGAAATATAACATTCTTAGAGGAATAGTTTTTTTTTAGAGTTGGAGTTAATCAGTTCTGTTCTGATGAAAACATATTGAAATTAATGTTTATTAAATAGTTATTTAACATCTAAGGCATTTAAAATTCTATCTTGAATCTATGCTCAGCATTTTGACCTTATCTCGTCAACGGGTCGGCCATTTGAGCTCTGGTACATCTCAATTGGACAGAATCTACAAGTTCATTCTACTCAAGTGAGCAAGTTATGAGATAAAAGTAGTGATAGAAGTCAAAAACTGCGTAAATCCGAAGAAATGTTACACTCCGGGAGATTGTATTTTGGATTTTTCTCACCTAATGCACGATATCCTAGGCTTATGTTTCTACAAGACATAGATCTCATTAAGATACATTTTTTTTCACCAAAGAATTTCATAGAAATCGAGTTCAGATTCGTGCTCAGCTTAGAAAACTGGGTAGGAGAATTTATTTCAAAATGGATTTGGACTTGTATCTAGCGAGACAAAATCGTTAATCACCCGAGACATTTCGGCAAAGTTCACTTAAAAAATTACGATTTGATTCCAAATTAGTATCATATTTAATCTTTCTACTTAATTTAAATAAATTATATTTTAATAATTTAGTCAAACAAAATCCATTCCAATTAAAGAAAATCCAAGTGAAAATACATCAAGTCGTGGATCTCCTACAGGATCAAGTTGTTCATTAAATGAAATAACATCATCTATATCAATATCAACTCCTGAACAATTTCCAACTCATTCCAATAATCAACATCAACATCATCATCAACAACAACAACAAGTTCCAGCTGATGAAGAACAAGAAGTTATTGTTAATATTGTTGATATTGATCGTCAAAAATTAATTGATAAATTATTAAAACAACAAAAATTACTTGTAAGACGTAATGAAAAAATTGAATTTTTAAATGATCATATACAATTATTAACACAAGATTTACAAAATAAACGTAAAATAATTCAATCATTTGCAATGAATGAAGATAGTTTTATGTATACATCAAATGAATCTGATATAATAAAACAACAATTAGCAAATAAAACTCGACATAATTCATCATCATCATTAATGGCAACATTATATAATCGTGCAACAACAACAGTTAATAATCAAATAACAACTAAATTTTTTGATCAATCATCACCAATGACACTTGAAACAGCATTAGATATAATGGGAAAATTACAATCAGTTTTAGAAGATACACTTTTAAAAAATTTAACATTAAAAGAAAATGTTGATACATTAAGCAAAGAAATTGAACGATTATCAAAACGAACAATAAATTAGATCTGTTTTTTTTTCTTTTCTTCTTTCTGTTTTTGTTTTTATTCTTTGTGGATATCGTCAGATTTTATCTATTTTTTGTTTTTTCTTTGTCGTGCAACAGTGGAATTATTATTTGTTTTAATGTGAAATAAATCCGTATATATTTATTTATTCTTTATTTCTTTCTTATTGTAGATAAAAAAACAATGCCAATTGTTAAATCAGCTTCATCAACAACCACAACAAGTGAATCAACAACAAATGAAGCACGTGAAGCACTTGATTGTCTACATGAATTATCACAATTACTTAATACAGGTTTAGATAAAAAAACTTTAACTGCATGTGTTAGATTACTTGAAGCTGGTGTTCATCCTGATGCACTTGCACAAATTATTCAAGTTCTTAGAACAGAAACACGTCCAACAAAACTTTAATCTCATTTCATTCTTATATATCTTTTCTTTATTGTATATAATAAATATAAATAAATAACAAAATTTTTCTTTTTGTTCTGTTTTTATTTATGAAAAAAGAATATAATTCATAATAGAGTAATATTACATTCAAATTCTACTTATAATTCTCAATAGTTTTAAGAGTAAATGTAATATATTTTCTATAAAATACTCAATAAATGCCAAACAATAGAGAGTGAAGTATGTTTCAAGTAATACTATCGCACAATGAGCTACATCACATAAAACATGCAATCAAAACAAAGAATGTTTATATAATAGTATAGAAACTAGGAATAATGGAGTGTGAAAACATGAGATAGAAAGTAAAAATTATGACTATAGTTATAATAGTAGAAAAAACGAGATAAGAAATAATTTACATCGGAGGTGGTATAATTATTTTTTTTAATGTTAAAGTTGCACGATAGTCTTTCTATTTTAAATTTAATTTTATGCAAAACATCATTAATTAGCATAAAATTAAAGATAAGAAGTGAGAATTAATATAGACAACAACATTTTCTATAGATCATCTTCAGCTATCAGACAATTCTAAGGTTCTCGATGATATCGGTCAGAAACTAATCGAAAAAATGAAGATAGTTAGTTCCTCATGATTGTAAACAGTATCATATTAATTAGATATTTAACCATCTTTTATGGTTTGATTACAGTCAATTAATTATGAATCAAATTTATCAATAGAAATGTCATAAAAGTAAAATGATGTCTTTTTTTTATGTTTCCTACGTAATTATTTGTTCTGTCGGTCAATATTATTGAGACAAAAAAGTTTTTATTTTTATATTTAAACGAGAACCTTGAATTTTTTATGTCAATACACCTATATAATCATATTTTGTTTAAACAGTAAGTTCTTCTTTTTTTTCATATGAGATTTCTAATTGCTATAGTTAATGTGAATGATAATAATTATTTCATATTTTTAGATTATTATTTGAACAAAATCAAAAGCATAAAGAACAACTATTACTCTTGGTGTAATTTGTTTCTTTTGGTATTCTTGATTAATCATGAATCCATCATCACCATTTTATTCAACATCAACTGAAATGTTTTTAAAACGTTTTCGTCTATGGAAACGTCAATATCTTCATGTTATTATTTATACATCATTATTTTGGATATTTGTTGATGTATTTTTTATAATGTTATTTTCTGATTGTACAAAAGAAGTTATTGTTCCTTGTGAATCATCATCATCATCATTACTAACAATGAATAGTACATCAAAAATAATTGAAAATAAAATTTTAAAAAATCCAAAAATAATTATTGATAAAGTTGAATACCAAAATAAAAGTGCGAATATTGATAAATGGTGGGAAATTAAACCAGGTTTGAATTTTAAATTTTTTTATTGAAAAATAAATAAATTTCTTTTGTATAATAGGAGCAACAAATCCACCTAGTTGGCATGGTGAAGGTGGTCGTGCTGTTGTTATTCCGAATGAATTACAAGAAGAATCAAAAAAACGTTTTTTAGAAAATCAATTTAATATTCTTGCATCAGATCTTATGGCTTTAAATCGAACAATAAGAGATCAACGATCAGCAAAGTTTGAGAAAATATTTATTTTTATTTAATAAATTTTTTTATTTCTAGATGTTTAGCACATAAATTTCCATCTGATTTACCAACAACATCAATTGTTATTGTATTTCATAATGAAGGTAATTCAACATTACTTCGAACATTAACAAGTATTATTTTACGAACTCCATTAAAACTTATACATGAAATAATTATGGTTGATGATGCTAGTGTTAATCGAGGTAAGAATATCTTTAAAAAAGAATTTTCATATATTACTATTTATTTTATTTTTTTAGAATATCTTAAAGAACCATTAGAAGCCTTTACTAAACAACTACCTGTTACAGTTCGTATATTAAGAAATTCTGATCGATTAGGTTTAATGAAATCTCGTTTACGAGGTAAATCTAGAATAGAATAAAAAAATACATTTTTTTTATTTATTTAATTTAAGGTGCTGAAATAGCTAGAGGTGATACAATAACATTTCTTGATGCTCATATTGAATGTTCACCTGGATGGCTTGAATATTTATTAACTGAAGTTAAAAAAGATCGGTATATATTAATTTAATATATATATAGATTTCAACAAAATATTTATTTATTTTTTATTTAGAACGGCTGTTGTATGTCCTATAATTGATGTAATAAGTGATAATGATTTTGCTTATTTAACCGGTAGTGATATGACTTGGGTATGTTATAAATTAAAATAATTATTCTATTTAGAAAAAAAGTTTATTTTAAAAGGGAGGATTTAATTGGAGATTAAATTTTCGTTGGTATCCAGTACCACATCGAGAAGAAGTTCGACGAAATAATGATCATTCATTACCATTATTGTAATGATTAAAATAATGAATAATGATAAGATTTTATTTCTGTCTATTTAAATAGATCACCAACAATGGCTGGTGGTTTATTTACAATAAATCGTGAATATTTTTATGAAATTGGTGCTTATGATCCAGGTATGGAAGTATGGGGTGGTGAAAATTTAGAAATGTCATTTCGTGTTTGGCAATGTGGTGGAAGAGTTCTCATTCATCCATGTAAAAAAATAAAAATTTAAAAAAAAAATTTTTTTTTTAAATTAATTGATTATTAAAGGTAGTCATGTTGGTCATGTATTTCGTAAACAAACTCCATATGTATTTCCTGGTGGTACTGGTCATGTTATTTATCATAATAATAAACGTCTTGTTGAAGTATGGCTTGATAAATATAAAGATTTTATTTATGCAGTTATGCCTGGTTTGTATTGATTTATATAATTAAAAAAAAACCGAAATTTGATGTATATTTATATAGAATTAAAACGTGTAAATGCTGGTGAGGTAACAGAACGTCTTGCTTTACGTGAACGTCTTAAATGTAAAGATTTTGAATGGTATTTACGAAATATATATCCGGAAAGTTCAATACCAGTTGATTATCATCATGTTGGAGCAGTAAGTTTAAATGTTTTTTTACTCTTTTATTTTTAGTTTTTAATATTTTCTGTAATCTTAAAAATTATTTTGTGGCATATTCTAATTTATAAATTCTATATCTCATACGAATAGTTAAAAAATGAAATACACGGTTGTGCAGATGCACTCGGTCTTAATAATGGTAATGGAGCTAATCAAAATGCAGGCATTTTTCCTTGTCATGATCAAGGTGGAAATCAGGTGTGTATAATTATAAGTTTTTATCTTATTTCAGATACGTGTTGAGCAAAAATCTTGTTTAACCTTTCATAATGCCTACGGTAGTCAAAAGGCGAATCATACAGCTACATTTAATATACAAAATTGTATTGATCGAACACATTCGCCTACGGCTGCCGTTAATCAGGTGGGAGAATAGAGCATGTTTACAACTTAAAAAAAAACATAAATTTGAATTTCGTCATTGCATGATTAATTTTTGTCTATTAAAAGAAAAGATTTTCCATTGAAGGAGTGAAAAATTCTTGCTATCACACTACAATGGATATTTATATAGTTTGATAGTTAGATAAAATAATACAATATATTATTATTTGTTTTCTTTTTATATAGATTGTGGTTTATTCGAAAAAAGGTGAACTTCGTTTTGATGATCTTTGTATGGAAGCTAATGTGAATGATGTTATTAAATTACAAAAATGTTTACAAGGAAATCAAAAACAAATATGGAATTATAATAATGAAGTATATTTTAAATAAAATATAATATAATAAAAAAAAAAATATTTTTTTTAGACAAAATTTATGAAACATAATAGTTCTGGACAATGTATGACTATTAACGAAAAAAAAGATGTATCTGGTCGAATTATTCTTGGTATAACTAGATAAATTTAAAAATAAAATAAAGTTTTTTTGTTTCGAATTTTAGCTCCATGTGAAGAAGGAATTCATGGTAAACAACGTTGGTATTTAGAACGACCAATATTATCATAAATATTACTCATGTTATTTTTAATTCCGTCTCTCAATTATTAATTTTATCTGTTATTATATTGAATATATATTCATCTCACATATTTCCATACTTTTTAAAATCATTTGTGAATTGAACGAGATTACTCTAGTCGATCAATATAATTTTTCTCTATTATTTCTTGTTAGCAATAAAGGTTTTTTTTTTAGAGAAGAACAAATGTATGCATTATCTTTATTTTCTTTTTTTTTTGTTATAAAAATGTTTCGATTGTTATCCTTGTTATTATTATTATTTGAGAACATTGTTCTCACTATTTTTTCTCTCTCATTTGTTAAACATTTTATATAGAAGTTGTTTCAAGTTTTCATTTCTTTTTCTTGTATTTGTTCTTATTTAGTTTTTTTTGACCAAAAAATATATATTTATCGAAACAGAAAAGATTATTTCATTTTATCATTGATATTAATATATAATGCATTTTAATATTTTTTGAATATCTCAAGAACAAAACAAAAGTCTACTAATGAACTAAAGATACGTTCGAATAAGACATTTCTCTGTCAATCTACACAAAACCGAATGTTTTAGCTTGTTCCATTCAGGAGTGATAACCGTTTTATCAAAAGTCTCGTTAATTTCAATATGTACTAAATTCACTACTACAGTGAAAACTAATCAGTTTAATAACTTCATGATCAGTCACGTTCGTGGAGAGAGAGAGAGATGAATAGTAGGTTCATATCTTTACTCTTATACACTTCAACACTACTTTTAGATTGTATTTCACAAAAATGAAACTTTAATATTCAAGGTATTGCAAAAGACCGTGAGAAAACTAAATCAATATAATTCCAGTGTATGACTAAACTACAAAATTTTATTTTATTTTTTTGAATTTGATAAATACTACTATTTCATGTGTCTTTCTTAATGCTTCGAGTTTTTGTAGTGTTCAAACGATATCCAATGATGCCATGTTCGATGCTCAGGAGGCTCAAAGGATTGGTTTTCTACTTCCTATTCAACAATCGTCATTCAAAAAGATAGAGCAGTTTCATTAGACTTGACACTATTAAGTTTCTTTTTGTTTCGAATAATCTATACTCGACAATAATCGATTGAATGTGTTTTGAAGCAATCTCTGGGTATTTTTCCAGTGACTCCCTTGTTTTTTTGTTCTGTTGATTACTTCAGACTCACAAACAATCGCGGAAGAAACAGAAGAAAAAGAACATAACATGTTTTTATTCTCCATGCACTAGTATTACTTTGAAATATATATGATCACATTGAAAAGAGAAGCGCGTGCAAACGTAAAAATATAATCATGGAAGAGTAAGTATTCTCTTAAAGTTTTGAATTATTACATAAAATTGATTATTTAAAAGTTCTGTTGAATGTACATTTCATCATGTTCCTTCAAATGTTGTTGAATTAATATCTTCATCGATTGGAATTCATCCAGAATACAATAAAAATAAAAATCAAATTTATTTCACATGTTTACAATCAAAAGCAGATCAGATTCGTTCCAAACTTGTCAATTTTATTGATCAATATCCACAAATATGGTTTTCTATTACTACACAAAATAAATCTAAACGTACATTTTTACAATTTGGCAAGAATATTGCCAATGAAATACATGTTTCTTTTGGTTCTTTATTTTCAACTTCGAAATTCTTTGTTCATGATACACCATTAAATAATAGAAATCAATGGACGATAATATTTCGCGATGAACAAACATTATTAATTAAATGTTCGACAGATAATATATTCAATTCTTCTATTTGTTTAACATTACCAATGAAATATGTTGATAAACGTATACTTGTTATAGAGAATAATACTTATTCAGATATCATATTAAATACTAATGTAATGACAATAGATGAACAAGTAAATGGTACTATAAATAGTAGCGGGTATTTCAAGAAGATGTTTTAAACGAGATTTAGAATAATTTTTTGTATATTTAGATTATTTGGTGATAATCCAATTATCGAATCACTTAATCGATGTAGTGATATACTCATACGTATTTCATCAAAATCTGATGCTAATCAGTTTATTGATTATCTTCGTTTTAATCATCAATGTGAAATTTTTTACACAATAATAACAATTGAAGATTATATATTTAAATCATGGGATAAAATTGAGTTTAATTGGTATCCAATGCCTGATGCTCTTTATGCTATATTAATGCTTCATTCATTAGGATATTTATTTGATGATAAATATTTAAGGAACGAACAACTTCAAAGTACAATGGTTGATTTAGCTGAGGAAGATGAAAAACGTTTTTATCGATTAGCATTAAGAGGATTTAATGAACTTAAAAGAAATCATTGGATAGATTTAACAACAATCTTTAATCAACAAGAATTTGATGGAATTTATATCGAAGTAAAAAAAGAAAAATATTAATTAATTAATTAATTTTTTTTATTTAGAGTGATAATAAATTCTATCATATAGGAGTTATTCATTTAACTCCAACTCGTTGTTATATAATGCCAAAGGAACAAAATAAAGGACATCGTGTATTGCGTCATAAATCTTTTCAAGATAAAGATAATTTTTTATTTGTTTATTTAAAACCTGATCCACCAAATGAATATATAAATGCTAATGCAGATACTTTAAATTATTTTCAAAAAATACTTGAATCTGGTATTGAATTTGGTAGAAATCGTTATCATCTATTTGGTTCATCAAATTCACAATTAAAAGAACATTCATTTTGGTTTATTAAATCTTTATCATTAGATGATATTGCTCAAAAACGTTTACAATTAGGTCAATTAGATGGAATTAATAATTTAGGTACATATGTATCTCGATTAGGTTTATGGTTTAGTACAAGTACTCCAACAGATGTAAATTAATATAATTAAATTAATAAAAAAAATATTCTTTTATTTTTCATTTAGATTAAACTTATTTATTGTAACAATCGAGAAGAATTTGATAAATATGTAAAACAAGGAAAAATATGTGTAATGTGTATCAATGATATAGAACGAAATAATTATTGTTTTACTGATGGAAATGGTTTTATCTCAAAAGGTTTAGCAAAATCTGTAGCAGAAAAACTTTCGTTATATTCACAAAATGTATGTTACTTTTTTTTTGGAATAGGATTTAAACCTTATACCCCCTGAAGCAGTTCCACAAGAGTCACTAATAAAAACACCTCCGAAATAGAATATTGACTTCTACAATATATCAATGGTATGGGCAGATCGATCAGGCGTGCTACCTTTTGCACAGAGTAATTTGATAACTGCAGTGACCATTGAGGCAAAGAAGGGGTTGAAACGACTTCAAAAGCCCTATTCCTTTCTATTTGACCAATCTGAAGTTCCCTACAAATATTATTCTGGGAGTTTTTGAATCTCATACTTTCTTTATCTCCTGCAAATTTTCTACGAATGGTTCGAAAATAGGTTCTCATATTTAATGACACTAATTTTGTTTCAAAGAATTTTCCATCTGCTTATCAAATTCGATTAGCTGGTTGTAAAGGTGTTTTAATAGTTGATCCACAATCAACATTTGAACAATTTTATATTAAAATTCGACCATCAATGAAAAAATTTGAATGTAATGATTGGACTTTAGATATTTGTGAATATAGTCAACCAAGTATAATTAATTTATTTTCATTTTCTTTTCAAAATTATACAAATCAAAATTGTTTTTCTTTTTCTATTAGCATCAACTCGACTTAATAATCAAATTATTTTACTTATGTCAGATCTTGGTGTACCAAATGAAACATTTCTTCGTCTTCAAAAACAATGGTTTAAGAAAAATCCTTCACGTACTATTTATTCAGAGTAAATATTGAATTTTATTCTTTTTTTTAATATTGAATAATTTTATTTATTTATTTTTAGTGCTTTATTAAAAAATAAAATTCCATTACCGGTTAATGAATGTCGATATATGTATGGTTGTGCATTTGAAACTAAACTTCAACCAGGTACATGTTTTATTCGTTATCAAATATTAAATGATAATGGTAAACCATTTCCAAATCCACAATTTAAATGTGTACAAGGACCAGTAATTGTTACAAAAAATCCTTGGTAAATTTTTTGTTTTGCATAGATTTTAGAATCAGATGAGAGATTTTTTCTTTTCAGTCCATATGCTGGTGATATGCTTGAATTAATAGCTGTTGATTTACCAGAATTACATGATTTAAGTGATGTTATTGTTTTTTCTGTTAATGATAATCGTAGGTGTAGATAAGTTTTTATTTTGTGAGATAAATGAATTCTTTTTTTTTTAGGACCTGATTTTAATAAAATTGCTGGATCAGATTTAGATGGTGATAAATATTTTGTAAGAAAATATTTTTAAAATTATTTGTTCTAATCTATTTTCTATTCCAAAAGGTTTATTGGGGTAAAGAATTTCAACTTAAATCTTTCGTTCCTCCACTTGATTATACAGCTCAAGAAAAGATTAAACATCTAACACCTATATCTCCTCAAGATGTTATTAAATATTATCTTTCAACATTAGGTGCAACTAGTTATGGTGAAATATATAATTTACATGCTGTTATTGTTGATAGAAATATTGAAAATCATCCACAACGTACTTGTCAAAATTTATCTATTCAATTAGCTCGAATGTTTGCATCAGCTAGTAAATTTTGTTTAATTTATTTTAATATTAATTTATTTGGATATATTTTTAGTTGATTCAGGTAAAACAGGTTATATTATTAATAAAGAAGATATTCGACAAATTCGTGAAAAATATGGAGAAAAGTATCCTGATTTCTTAATGAAATATGGTAAAAATTATTATAAATCTGAATCAATTGTTGGAATACTTTATCGTAATGCACTTTTATATAAAAAAAGTCAAATTGATCAACTTAACAATGCATTTGCACGATTGAATATCAGTGATAGTAGGTTGGAAGTATCAACTCCGACTTCTTTGAACTCTTTAGTAAGAAAACCATTGATTTTTTATTGCATTTCTATATTTTTAACATTTTAGCCGTTGAATAGTGAAACACAACTTTGCAATGCAAATAAAAATCACACCGGTTATAAATCTATGAATCAACCAAAATCAACAAAAAAATAACTGCAATCATATTCATCAACTGATTAAAAGGATCTCCATCGTTTCTTGTATTTATTTTGTATGTTGTTGAGTGTAAAAGAATGTTTTTTAAAGACTAAATAGTCTTTGGAATATTATGACACTCGTAATTTTTTCTTTTATAAACCTAACATGAAACTTAATAGGGCAGATCGATGCAGGTCTTACGTTCCCTAAAATAACATATCAATCATAGCTACCGATAATTTCTCTCTTAGACTATGCAAGATCATACAAATATCGATATCGTCTTGATTAATCATGATCAATATGTCAATTTGGCAAGGTAGGGAAGAATAAAGTTCTGAAATTGTGTGGAATGCAATGGAATCCGATAAATTCCAGGATTATGTACTTTTCCCAAAACAGAATACTTTTGTTCTGTTTTGGAAAGAATTTCTAGGTGTAGAAGATTAATTGTACTTAGTAACTTGGTTTGAAACTCTGGCTATAGTTCAAATCACATCTTAATGAATCTCGAATTTTTTATGCAGATCATTCAATATTCATACTTGGTGCTTTAAATCATGGTTACAGGAGTTGTAATAAGAGGATACCAAGAAGAATTTTGAGAATGAACTTTTCATAAAAACTCATAATCGACTTTTTATTCCTAAAATTCCTCGATTTAAATAAACGAAATAGTACTTTTCTTTATAGATTAATTAACATATTCATCTTTCATCCATAACAGATTTTTTTTTGTTTTTTAATTGAACAATTCTCAGATATAAAAGTGCTAAACACACAAAAAATAAGTGGAATTTGTTTTAAAACAAAAAAAATATTATTCAACTCTTTGTGCTGTTGTATTTGCTGCTTGTTCAGCTTGAGCCATTGCTCCACCTTCAGCTGCTGCTTTTTCATCACTCTAAACAAAAAAAAATAAAGATGAAAAAAACGAAATTTTTTTTGTTTTGAATTATAAAACTAACCAATACAGTTTTTCGATCTCGTCTTCTTTTTTCTTCATCAATTATTTTCCAAAAATCTTTTTCAGCTTTTTCAATAGGATCAGCTTCTTTTAGTTCAGATTCACCAGTTCCACCATCAGTCGTTGTTTTTTCAGCTTTCTTGAAAAATTTAAAAGAAAAAAAGGAAATGAAAAACAAAAATCAATAAATTTATTTTACTTCTCCATGTGCTGACTTTCCTCGATTATCTCGTCGTGCTCGACCTCGAGCTTCAAGAATTTTTGCACGTCTTGTTTCACGATCAAACATCTAATAGATTCAATAAAAAAAGTAAATTCTTTAATATTCTTAAAATACTTACACCATTCACTAAAGCTTTTTCACTTTTTCCTTGTATACATAAATTATCCGATACTTCAACTAATGTTACTATACCATTCTGTGAACCACAAGCAACAAGACGACCATGTGGTTCTTGTACACGTAAACAATGTAGTGGTTCATCAACAACTTGTATTGATAAAGTTGGTTCATTCTGTTTAAATAGTATATCCCAAACATCTAATGTACCTATAACGAAAAACAAAACAAAACGAAATGCATATTTCATTTTTATTTATAATAAATATATTTTTACCATCCATTTTACTTGTAAATAATATAGAAGATCGTGTTGGTGACCATTGACCATCGGTAAGAGCATGTACACTTGGTCTATAATAGCAAATTATTTTTGTAAATTTAATCAAATATGATGGCATTACTTTGTCCACATAATAGAATCATCTCGCATTTCTTCGGACCATATACGTACAGTCCAATCACCAACAGATAAGAAATTTTTCGTAAAATTTGGATGACGTTGTAATGCATAAACAGGACCCCAATGGCCTGGAAAAACATTTCCAATTTTTTCGGCATCATTTTTTCCTTTACGATTACATGACACAATCCGACCTTGTTCTGTTCCAACCATAAATTTCGTTGGCTATAATAGCATAAGAAAAAAATTTTTTTTATTCATTGAAAATTTCAACTTACAATTGTTGGTTCATATTCTAATGACATAGCACCAAGAGCATTTTCTAATCGACCTTTTTTTTCAATATCTAATATTAATGTTTCAACTGGTTCAGATAATTTTTTTGTATCCCACCAAAGAATCTAGAAATAAATAATTATTAATTTTTTAAACAAAAAAAGGAAAATTTTCTTTTGCAAACTTTGCCATCAGTTGAACCAGAAAAAAATTCTGTACCAGATTTTGATTGTAACCATATTGTTTTATACGCTGGATCACGATGACTATTTTCAATAAGTGATTGTTCAACAGCTGTACTACCCTTTCGCGTATCAAATATACCTATTAATAACGTATATATTTATATATACTATTTAATTAAATTTTTGAAACATACAAACTTGACCATTATAACAACCACCAACAAGTTGATGTGTATCTTTTGGATTAAATTCAATACAAACAAGTGGAGAAATTGGTTTTAAATTAAGATCTGGTTTTGTTGGATTTTCTATATTAAATAAATAAATAATAATTCGAATATATTATTTGTTTTTTTGTTAATTTACCAACATCCCAAATATATGAATCAATAAATGAATCATTTGCACCTGATTGAAATTCAAGATTACAATAAGAAACAGCTAATTTTCGTGCACCATCAGCATACCATGATATATGATTAGCTGCACGTCGAACATTATGTGGATCACTAAAATTAAAGATAAATATAAAATAAATTTAATTATAATTATACCGATATATATTTATTGTTTTAGCGAAAGGTGCTTCTTCAACAACATCAGGTTCTAAATTTTGAAAATAATTTTCATATATATCAATAGCATTATTTTGTTTAATTGTATGTTCAACTAACTAAATTTATTAATTTTATATTAATAAATATGTATGAAAAAAGAAAAAGTATTTACTTGTCCAAGTGATAACATTGAACGACTATAACCATCTTCTTTTTCTGTTTTCTTTCGAAAACGTGATGTTTGATCAGGTTCAAGTGAATTTATATCTCTTGGCCAACCACCTTCAACATGATTTATACCTCGATTTTCAGTTTCAAATCGAACTGTATTTACCTAAAAATTTTCAATAGATTTATTTGAAAATATTGAACAAAAAAACTAAAACAATTCATACCCAATGTTCAGAAAATTCTCGAACATTTTGTATACCAAGTTCAACAGGATCACGAGATATATAATCACGAGATAATTCAGGATTTGGTTGTATATCAGCAATTATTTCTACAGGTCTATCTGTAAAATGTACTTGACGACCAAATTCAGATCGTTTTTTTGTGTAAACATATTGAATATCCATTATTGATGTAAAGATTGTTGTTAAAGAACTGAAGTCAAACAATGAAATAAAAACAATACATTAACATCAATTTCGTATTGAAATCAACTGAGCAACAGCCTCTTTACCCGTGACATTTTTAAGATGTCGTTGTACAGCATATAATTAACAATTGTTTTGTTTTTATCAATATTTTATGGCTTCTTTTAATAGCAAGTGAATCCTAAAAAATTCGTCAATGAAATCATGAACTTATATTATTTTTAGAAATTAATGAAATTGAATACGTGCAAAAATATATAACATTAATTTTCTTCTGGTAAATATTATTCAATTGACATAATGAATAATAAAGAAGAATATAAATAGATGATAAAATATATATATATTTATTATATTAAAAATTGGTGAATGAACGAATAATCGGTTTGTTAAATCAGCGATTTAAGTTAAAATCATTAGTACATTGAAATATATAATCAAAATTTAATGGGGCAAATGTCCTAAGAAGCCATTAGTTACCCTTTGTACTTTTAGAAATCATAAATATATTTAATTATTTGTTAATATAGCACTTTTCTTAAATGAAGTGCGAAATAAAATAAAAAAATTGCATATCCGCCTACTTCAATTAAAAAGTAACATAATTATATTTTATTTATTTTTTTATTCTACTTTTGATTTTATATAAAAGCATTTGAATTTTATTTTTTCAATAAGAATTAAAAATGACAATTGAATATGTCGATTCATCATCAACACCAGAAAAACTTACTTTATTAGTATTTATTGCTGCTATTATTATTGGAAATGTAAGTTTTTTATATTTAAATATACGAAATATTTATTTATATTAAATATAGATTTGTGTTTTTGTAACATATATTGTTCGTTCTAATAGAAAACATTGGTCAAATGTGTTTGTATTATGTATAGCATTTATCGATTTATTTATCGGTAGTTTTGTTCTACCAATGCGTTTTGTAAGTGCTTATGGAAGTCCATTAACATCAAAATTATGTACTGCATTATCTATTGGTGAATCATGTGCATTAGCTTTTACTATTTATACTATTAAATTAATGATCTATACTCGTTTATTTAATTTAAAAAAATCTTCAATAATTATTCATCGTCGTTATCTTATATTATTATTATTATTAATAATAATTATATTATTTCTTTTTTATGGTATTCCATTTATAACTAATTATTCAAGTTATCTTTTAACAATAAAATCATCAACATCAAATATAACATCTTATTGTACAACATATACAACATCAATTTATCATCCACCATGGATGGCTTATATAGAAATTGGAATTATTTATTCATTACCATTTTTATGTATATTTATTGGTTTAGGTTTTCTTTTCTTTTATTTATGTAAATCAAGACCAAAACGACTTGATGTTTTTCAACGTAAACAATATCGTGAACAAAAACAAATGACATGGCATGTTGTTATATTAAGTATAACATTTATTATTCTATGGTTACCTTGGATTATAACTCGAATTTTAATTATATTTTATAATACAAATGAAATTCAACGTATATTACAAATAACTTATTATATTCTTATATTTAAATCTGTTATCTTTCCGATTTTATATGCTTCAACAAATTCATCATTTCGTGTATCATTTGCTATCTATCGACATAAACGAATAACAACTAATAGTATATGGACAACAAATGAACATATTTAAATTTAAATGTATATATTTTATTCATATATAAATAAAGAAAAAACTAAAATTCAATTAACATTTTTGTTGATTACAAGGTTTTGTTTGTATATATTCACCTGTACAATTCATTCCAGCTAATGAAGAATCTGTAGATAATGTTTCAGGTTCAATTATAGATGGTGATGGTTCAGTACATGTTCGTGAACGAGTTGTTTGACCAGTATTACATGATTTTGTACATGATGACCATTCAGACCAAGCGGAAAATCTACCATCAACTTAAATATAAATTTATATTTTTGTTTTTTTTTTCAAATTAAATTTTTATAGCAAAGAAAATCTTACCAATACAACGTGCAATAATAGCAAATAAATGATTAATTTTTATTGATGATTGTGCTCGATCATATTTACAATCATAAAAAGAATTTTCACTTCCATCACATATAATACCAGGATAACAAGTTGCATTATGCCGAATTGGATTAAGAACAGCTTGATACAAAAAAATAAAAACAAATTAAAAAATAAAAACATATAAGAATAGAATATTTACCATATTGAGCTCCACGAGAAAAACCATAAGATTTACAAATCTTAATAAAAATACACAAAAAAACAATAAATATATTTAAATAAATTTTTATATAACTTACTAAATCAGCCATATGTTTAGTTGCTCTACTTGAATTTTGTGGAACACATAAAATATCACCTTCTCGTATAGCTAAATAACCTTTCATTGGATATTTATCAGGTTCTGTTTCTTTAATTCCAATAACACGTTGACAATTTGCTTCACCACAAGCTCGTTGTTCAAATGTATAATTTCCACAATTTGAACCTGGTGGAATACATGAACGATTACGTTGTTTTACACCAATACCACAAAATGTTGAACAAGGTGTCCATTGTGACCATGGTCCATATGCTTAAACATAGATTTTCATATAGAATTCAAATAAAAATTCATTTACTTGGACATGTTGTTACATTACATGGTTGAATTTCAATATCTTTACCAATACAATTATCATTTGAAATCTTTTCATTATTATTATTTGCTGATACACATTCGCGTTTTCGATATTGATAACCTTCTCCACATGTTATACTACATATAGACCAATCATTAAATTCAGTCCATTTACCAATTTCTATTAAATAACTTAAAATTAATAATAAAAAAAATAAAAAATCTAACCTATCTTATCACAATTATCAGGTGTTAATTGTCCATTTAAACATACACATTTTGGTTTATCTTCTCCAATACAAACAGCATCAGATTTACATTTAATTGTATCACATACATTTGATTTTAATTTTTCTCGCTAAATTTACAAAAGAAAAAGAATATTTACATAGATCATATTATTTTAAATATATTTTACCAGTTTTATTAAATCTTCATTCATTGTTTTAGTCGAATCTTCAAATAATAAACATGTACGACTTGTACTATTAAATGCATAATTAGTACAACTATTTTTATCTTTAAGACATTCAATAGCACATTGATAATCATTTTGTGAATCAAATTCATTATATGAAACTAATTTTGATACTTCATCAGTTGAAATTTTTAATTTATTTAAACTTTCTTCATCGAATTTAATCAAAGATTTATCATTGTTCGAAGTATTAACAATATTTGAATAAAACAAAACGATCAGTATTATCAATAACATATTGAATGAATCTATAAAACGACGAACTATTGACTAAAATACTTCCGAAAATTCTCTTGAGAAT
>JAJEKB010020048.1:104548-135102 GCA_022393335.1 Macrotrachela quadricornifera
GACTGATTATTAATACATTATTGCCATAGAAAATGCAGTATTTTTGGAATTAAATCACTATGCCTAGACGTAGAGAAGTCAAAAATTGATGCGACCATTTTCTCATCCTAGAATTAATTAAAATTACTGTAAATTGTACTAGCAAAAAATTTGAAGTTACTTATAGGTGATCGCACTGGAGTCTGTAGGTACTTTAAATAATAAAACTGCATTCATTCAGCACTTCCACATTCTCTCTACAGGATTCAATATTTTAGTCGATCACTTATCGCACCTTTTCGCAAAGCTTATTTTTATCTTAGATTACACTTTGATGTGTCAGTTTTCTGAAAGCTTTTCAAAGAATTATATAATGTCTTCTACAATTAGTAAGATACCTTTTAATCTCATTAATACATGTTCATCTAGGATAAATTTTTCGTTTTCCTGCTATACTTGTAAATGAAATTTGAAAAATCTTACTATTTTCCACTACCCACATTAGACATCCACTCATACTTATAGAAAACACCTTACCTGTATTATAAACATTAATTGAAGCAACATTTTATTTTTTACCTCAATAATAGAAAATTTTTATGTAACCTATAAATTATATTTCAAATAAAAATTCATCTTTGACTTCTCTTTGAAAATTCTGACATTAAAGTCTTTGCTTAAATTATAATTACAATATAGACAAAAGTTAATGTTTAATATAATCAATTTCAATTTCGATATTAATAAATGACTTCAAAATATATTGATAATGATGATTTACGCGATAATCAACGAATTTCAGATTTTGTTAATGAACCTCGTCGAATGTTAATGTCCATTCAAGATTGTGAAAGAAAACCACTTGTCACAATCGAAGAAGCTGGTGAACTAAAATTTAATCTTTTGATAGATGAATTCGGTTCAATAATGCTTTATTCAATGGAATGGGAATCACAAGAAGAATGTCTTTGTCATGTATTAAATGCAACTTTTCGTTCTAAAAATCGAAAAAAATTAATTCCATGGTTTTTATTCCTAAAACTCATTTTAACTGCATTTGCCCATCTACCAACACGAAATCGTTTTGCTCATCATGGGATTAAGCGTGATTTGACAAAAAGTTATACTGAAGCAGAAGAAATTATTTGTTGGGAATTTAGTTCATGTACATCAAACATGAAGGTATTGAAAAATAAACAATTTTTGGGTACTACAGGAACAAGAACTCTTCTTACTATCGAATGTATAAGCGGAAAAGATATTCAGAATCATTCGGTTTATAAAAAATGAAGATGAAATTCTTCCTCCACCTGAACGACAATTTCAAGTTATTTCTTGTCTTAATCAACCAGATAATCTTCATATGATACAACTTAAAGAAATTGAATCACCATATGCACTTTTTAAACCTCCTTCAAAAGTAAGTCAATCTTTTCTTATTATTCAATCAGTGATTAAATTATAAAATCATATTTGCATTTTTTCAAGGATATTTCAATAACTTTCAACCCTATCTCAGCCATTAGTCAATCAATATCCAGACCAATAAGCTGATAATATTATTATTCTCCGATATATTTAAAGAAAGTTTAAAAAATAGTTCCGATTCATTATTTTTCATAAATATAATTCAAAAAACCGAGCACATGAAAAACCATACTAAGGATGAAGATAAAGATTTTATGAGTAATCTAAGGTTAAAAATAAACTAATTTTTTTTTCAACTATAATCATTTTCATTGATACGTATCAAAAAGATAATATTTTATTCCTAAGATTATCACATTAATAACTTCTTGTATATTATCATAGAATTTGATATTATTTATAACTTATAATCATTGAAAAATATGTTTCTGTAAATATATTTTTTGAGAGAATACATTTATCTTTCTTATTATAATCCTGACTTCTTACTCTCTCGATAGTAAAAATTTTTGAAAAAGCTCTACTAAATTGTGATAAATGAGATCTCGACTATAATCTAGTTATATTAAACTATCAAAGGTGAATCGTTGATGGTTAAAATCGTGACTTTCGAGAAAAAGTTACAGTATGAGATGATTCCGAAATATTAAATTGACCATCAGACATCTGCATTTTATCAAAATTTCAGAAAACCGAAATTACTTCATTGAGACTTACAACGATTTGGTGAGAAGTATTCTCAATCAGTTGAGTTAATTACGGATGATCGAGATCTAAGATAATCTTTTCACAAAATCCCGACAAGTTACATTTCAAGAAGTTGTATAGTAAAGAGTATCCCATACTGTCACAGTAATAGCTAAGAGATATATGAAAGCATGAATTTAATTGCTTTTGAAAACTGCAGTTTATGTATAATATGATGGACAAAAACTTTGATTAACAATAGATTTGTGACGGGCACGGAATTGTCTTAATAGACAAATGTGATAGACTAAAAAAATTCTCAATGGCTTTCGTTTTACTTAAATTTTTTCGTGAGATATAATCTTGCATATAAACATAGAATTTTATGTAAAATATGAGTAATTTTTTTCTATAAATTTTGTCTATACAAAACAATTTTAATCTGAAAATTATCACTTTTTGAACAGAACAGAAGCATTAATTAGTTCCATATATGTAGAAAAAAGAAAATAATTTAGTTTCAAATATCTCTTCTATTTTTTATTAAAGCTTTGTTTATTTATGTATAACTAAAAATATACAATTGTCAAATGATACAATAAAAAATCATCAGATAAGATTAACATTCAACTCTTTTAATTAAATTTAACAATAATATCAGTTTGAAGATTGTTCATGAAAATACTCAGAAGACTAAAGTCATTGCGAATATTAAAATGTCTGATATTAACAGTGAAAGATTCTTTTTCTCTTAAAAAAGTCTAATTTTTTAAAGAAAAGATCGAAGTGAAATTTTTATCATAGAAAAATGAGTCAGTTTTCTCTTTCAGTATATAATATATGGAGAAGAAGTTCGCAGTAATTTTTCTTTAGTTCAAAACGTAAGTAAGTCAGTAAAGAAAGTTTCTTACATGCATTTTTGTTTCTGAAAAATTAATGGATAAGATATTTTAAACGGCCATATTTTGCATTTCAGTTTTTCATCAATTATCATATCGTATTAAAAAACAAAATATGTCATAAGATGTAACATGAAAAGCTTTTGTAATTGACACAAGAGCGTTTTTCTTTTAGTTGCACTTTTTATTTTCAAAATGGTCCAAACTTCGAGCGACCGAATTTTATCCTTGCGAAACTTGGTTGCAGAAAATTTTGTTTTTTTTTTGAAAATAACAACGATAATCTTTACTATGTAAATTGTAGAACTTTTCACACTGCATTTTTTGATAGAATTTGTTTCTTAAGAGACTGAACACAAATACACAGAATGCTGTCATTATATCTACCTCATTCGATACTAACTTACAAAAAATGAATGCCTTTTTAGTAATATTTTTTAATAATATTCTACATAGTTTCCTATCCGAGAGATATTGTTCTTATTCCTAATAAGACGTTTACATAATTGTGGGATATTTTTTTGTTTTTCATAGATAATTATTATTTGTATCAAAATAGCTTTTTTATTTCTATTAAATCCTTCATTATTTCTAATAAAAACATTTTTCTCATCTTTTCTGAAGTAGTTTGGAAAAGTATGTACAATAAATATATTTTGTAATACCATTTCGGTAGCAATGTTTTTAAAGACAATGTTAAGTCTATAGATACTCTCATTTTATCTTTTGGTTTGTTCCTATTAAAGAGAAATATATTGTCTAATGCATAAACCATATTATTCTCACTAAGAGATATTAGCTAAAAATATGAATGCAACTTATTTTTTTTTAGTATTGAATATAACGAACAATAAATAAAAGAAAATATTCTATAGAATTATGATTATGATAACTTCCTTCTATTTTATCATTATTTAAAATTTCACTTTGATAATATATTTGTGTCTGCATAAAATAATCAAAAACGTTCAAATACTAACTTTCATTCTTTCAATCTACTATTGAAATATTAAAAGATATTTCAGGCCAAATATCGAATTAAACTCTTGAATTGTCGCTTTAGCTAAACTTGTAGAATCTCAATATATATCAATCGTGTGTTTTAGACAGCTGCATCGATAAATTTGGTAGACAATTGTACCGTATGATGTATGATCTTGATCTTAAACTAATTAATATTTTTATGAATTTAATGTTATTTAATAACAAACGACTTTTACTATATAAATAATACGTATCATTTATTCGTTTGAAAAAGAAAGATGTCAAAAATTTTATTAAAATTTTGTCTTAATAGATACTTTGAAGAGTTCATATTGGTAGTTTGATATGTAATAGATGTAATTTCTAAAATAGATCAACATTGAGAATGAAAATAATAAAAGTGAAACTTTATAAATTCCTGTTGAAAGAACGTTGAGCGTTTTGATCACTCTATGCAGATGTACGGAAATCACAAACGAGAAAAGTAAATTGCTCTAAAAATTGAGGTGTTCTATAGGATTAATAGATCGCATAGATTCTTCCATTTAGTTAGAATTTTCTCGATATTCTAATATTAGATTTTTAATTATTCTCTATCTAATTGACATTAATAAAAATACAGGTTCTAAATAATATTCTTATAGTACCAAGCTTTCTTATGGAATAGCTATGAAAATATATCAAAACGATAGAGATTGATAAAGAAATCAAAGACTTCGAAAAATTAATCGATTAAAAATGCAAGTCATGGAAAAGATATAAGTTTTGATCAGTCCTATCGATTCAACTGCTTCCAATAAACTTTTTTGCTTAAAACTAAAGATATATTTCTTTTGAAAATAATCTTCTGACTTAGATATAATTCCAAACTTTTATTTTTTTAATCAAAAGATATTTTTTGAGTAGGCATTATCTTTTTACAATTCTTGCTATAAATATACTTCAACTCTTCTTTCATATGTTACCCTGGAAATAAATCATTTCATTTAATATTTTTAATATATGATCTATATAAAAATACATTTCATTCTTATCACCCTACTATGTATATTTGTGCCTTTTTATAATTGATTATCATGAAAAGCTGCATTTTTTCATCATTTTCTCAGTTAATTTATTTTGAAATTTTTATTTCTATAGAGATAACTATTTATAATACTACCCACGGAAAAATTCTTAAACAAATACCGCATCGAGACGCAGTTCTTTCATAGTGACTGCGGTTAAATCATTGAAGATCATGGTGTCCAAAATAAACTGCAGTTGACCACGGTACATTGCATCGCAATATAGACTTACCGCGGTATCCTTGAAAGGAACCGCAACATGATGGCCGTTGAAAATCGCGGTTTTAAGAAAGCTCAATGAGATGTCAACTAGTTGCAGTATTCGAGAAGCCCCATCTTTCACAGTTTTATATTTTGCGAACTTCTCATCATGAACTACGATTTCCACATTTTCTTGAAAGATATTACTCTTCTCAATAATGTAATCTTAGTATCTTGCTAGATTTTTTATGTTATTTTTGTGATGATGATATATGACAACAATTTCGATACATAAAATCATGGTTTGATGCAGAAAATTTTTATTAAAATTAAATTTAGTTTTCTTTTTCATAGGAAATGAAACAAATAATAAGGAAGTCATTTCAAAAATAAAAATATAAGATTTTTTTTATTAAACCATAAAAAATTCTATGTCTTTATTGCTATTGTTCACTTTGTGTAGTAACCTCCAATAAATTTAAACAAAATTAATTCTGTAGGTCGAACTATGAGGGAAATATTTTCGAGTTATATTAAAGGAAGGGGCGTATAAGAGGACAAAACGGTCCCTTGTCGGAATTCGAATTTATCCTTCCCATTGCATTATGTTTGGTGTCAGAACTCTATTTCCATTAAAATGAAACAATTTTATTCATTCCACATTGTACGCGACTCAATTTAATTACTCTTTTACTCTCCATATTATATATAGAATATATACTGACATTATAGCAGTTTTGATTATCAGAAACATACAGATCCACTCTGAAATATATACTAATCGATAGATCTCATTGAGATCTATCAAATGATGGTAAAATATCGAGAGAAAAAAGTGAGTAAGACAGTTCATTGAGGCATACAATGCTCATTAATGCCAGAACTGCCCTTTTTCACTGATTTTTGATCGATTTTCTTTTGAATAGTCAGGCTAGTTATTTAAAAAAAAAAGATTATATTTGAAATCAGCACAGAAAACTAAGTGGATCTATGTATATGTTGTGGTCAAAATTGGAATTTGGTTAAATTCGGAATTTGACCAGACAAAACTGAAATTCCAGTTTCGTCCGGACAAAATTGGAATATTGTTAGAGTGGGATATAAAATTTGATGAAAAACGAGTAACAAAAATAGGAATAAAATAAAGACTGATGTTGAGAGTGAGGAAGAAGGTCTAAATGAGAGTGATATGTTTTGAATGTGCCCGTTAAAGTTGCAGATGGAGTTAACGTGAATAATTGTGGAAAACCTTAGTCTTCGTTAAAATCTCATTGTCTATGAGAACTCCTTCATTCTCATCAAGACTAGCCATCCTACCTTCATTTAGTTCTTCTCCCTCACTCGCATCATCACTCTTGATCTTGTTTCCATTCTTCTTACTGGTTTTTCAATAAGTTTTATATGCCACTCTAACAATATTCCAATTTTGCCCGGACGAAACTGGAATTCCAATTTTGACTGGTCAAATTTCGAATTTGACCAAATTCCAATTTTGGCCACAACATGAAAGTCAATGATTTATTCTGAAATATACATAGATCGACTCAGTTTTCTGTGCTGATTTCAAATATAATCTTTTTTTTAAATAACTAGCCTGACTATTCAAAAGAAAATCGATCAAAAATCAGTGAAAAAGGGCAGTTTTGGCATTAACGAGCATTGTATGTCTCAATGAACTGTCTTACCCACTTTTTTCTCTCGATATTTTACCATCATTTGATAGATCTCAATGAGATCTATCGATTAGTATATAATTCAGAGTGGATCTGCATGTTTCTGATAATCAAAACTGCTATAATGTCAGTATATATTCTATATATAATATGGAGAGTAGAGGAGTAATTAAATTGAGTCGCGTACAATGTGGAATGAATAAAATTATTTTATTTTAATGGAAATAGAGTTCTGACACCAAACATAATGAAACGGGAAGGACAAAATCGAATTCCGACAAGGAACCGTTTTGTCCTCGTATACGCCCCCCTCCTTTGTTTTTAAAAAAGGCGGTATGAAAACCTCTACAAAAAATCTCTAAACAAACACATACTGATTTATTCTGATACCATAGTTCATACTCACTATGAACAAACTTGATGATTGTGCCACTACCCATCGTATTGAATATAATAAAAAATATTCCGAGAATTTTTTGTTTTACAAGTGAGATCGTTTTGCATAGATTTTGTGAAGATCTCTATGATGCATCTTTTAACATAAACTTCAGGATCGTATGTTTTTCTGAAGCTGAGATATATACAAAATAAAGTCTTCGAAATATTTTTTGTTATACTCATTATCACCATCATGAAGTTTGTTCATTTTGAGTATGAACCAGAGATGTCCATCGCGGCTGAAAATTTGCCGCTGCCGCGCCGCGGTCTTTTACAGCTGCTGGGGCCGCGCCGCTATGGTATAAAATCAAAAGGTGCCGCGCCGCAGCCGCGCCGCTGTGGTATAAAATCGTAAGCTGCCACGCCGCGGTATTATATAAAATACATGTTGCCACGGTGCTTCTGCACATCGATATACTAAAAACGTTGCCGCTGTCACTACATGAAGAAAATATGCCACTTTTTGGAGTTTAATTTCAGGTCTGAGGTTGGATATTTTTTAGAATTACAGATAAAATTTCTGCAAAAAAATCGAGCCGCGTCGCTGGCGCGGTGGCTAAAAACATGAAAAGCTTCTGCCGCGCCACTGCCGCGGCGCAATTATGAGTGATGTGCCGCGACGCTACCGCGCCGCGATAATCTAAAAAAAAAACCTGCCGCGCCGCCAACCGCGGTCGCGGCCGCGGCGCGGCAGCGGCAGCGGCGCGTCAGCGGCGCGATGGACATCTCTGGTATGAACTATGCTATGAGAACAAGTCAGCAAGCGTTTATACTGACATATTTGTAGAGCTTTTTACGCCTTATCTTTAAGACAAAATTCTAAATTTGTATCATTTGTCTACGACAAGATATGTACGAGATACATTCTGCGTCATATTGATTAATTTCGAAAATTTTAACACCACATTCTTATCTTTATATTTTTAGTATTATAAGGGAGGATGTTATTCAATTATATATCATTAGAAAAGTAGTCATGAGTACTCGAAACTGATATAAAAACATAATGAAAAGATATTGTTCTAGGCGTCCGTATAAACGAATTTCATCGCGCCTCAAAACTTATGAAACATCCTATATATTTCGATTTATTATTAAGTTGAAGGAAAATGTTTTTCCTCTCATTTACATACGATCAAAAATGTTGTAAAGTGCTTTCTGCAATGCTCTCGAGGTATATAACAATAATAATCGATAGTTTCAATTTGTTTTTTGTAGAAGATCGATTAATAGAAACTCGAAATCGTATTTAAATATCTTCTTTTGAGTTCTAAAAGAAAAAATACATTTGAAAACAGTGGAAACTTGAATTACAACAAGATTTTGTGTCTGTTTTGCTAACTGGAATAAAATCATTGATTTTATAAAAATGTGCATTCGAAAGTATGTTATTTCAGAATATTGTAATGTTAATTGGATATAAATTTATAGTTATTCATTGAAACAGATCTTTTCATAGCGTTTTACAGAGGATTATACGAATCATCTTTTAAAGAAAAATCAATTATATACATCATCATTTGATAAAAATATTCGAAAAATACTCAGAGATACATTTATTGTGCCTCATCCACTATTTTACTTCGAAATTAAAAATCATCAGTTATATTGATTTAAAATAGGGAACTTTGATTTTTCATTGTTGGGAAGAAGAACTAAAGATGTATCTTCAATATATTTTATTGGTTTTATAATCTCGATTTGTAAAATATTTTTATTCAGCTTTATAACTCTTAAAGAAAAATTTTTTTTGTGAAACACGATTTAAAAGAGTGTTGTAGTGTTTAGGGGGGGAAATGTGGACCCATTTCTCGCTCATAGATCGTGACAGTCAAGCTCTTAGGGTCATCACAGAGGATGAGATGTGAAGTCGAAAGACGAGCACATTTGATGACAGATATGTTTTTATGCTACTATTATAGATGATGTACAACTCAACTCTACTTAAACTATCTACGGAGTATATCCTTATTGGAGTTCTATGCTCTAAAGTAAGAAATAATGTCCAAGTATATTTCGATATATATCTCCGAAAAGCAAAAGTTAGTCACTACAGGTAACCTCCTTTGACACTCTAAAAGAATATTTCAAAAATAATAATTATACCATTTGATAGCACAAGAAAGTCCATACCAACTTCTGTATTTGTAATTTACTTTATGATTGAATAATATGAAAATAAATTGAGTATAATGAAAGTACATCCATATTCACAGTCTCAAAGATTGAATTGTGTCACCAAAATAGACAATAATTCTTCAGATTTTTTATCCTTGTAAACTTAACTTTTAACGTAGTGATTATATATTCTTCAAGAGCTTAAAATTCTCTATCATCCCATACATTTATGTATTACTTTGCATTGATGCATTAAGACATAATCTAAATACAGTGAAGAAATGTTAACTATTTTAAGAGCTATCACAATATATCATTATTTTTGTGAAAATTTATTATGTATGAAACATAAGCTAATAAAAATACAAAAATATGCGGATTTTTCAATACTTGCCAATTGAAGATGTTTTTATTGTATTAAATTATTTTCTAACAAATAAATGCAAAGTGACTTAAAAATGTATGGGATAATAGAGAATTTTAAGCTCTGTCAGAATATATAATTATTTCGAAAAAAAGTGTTTCTATATTATAATGAAAGATACAAAAAATCTGGAATGACCGTCTTGGGGAATATGGCCAAGGAAGTACCTTCATTATACTCAATTTATTTCGATATTGTTTAAGCATAAGCTAAAATACAAATACAGAAGTCGGTATAGAATTTTATGTGCTATCAAAGAGTATAATTAGTTTTTTTTAAATATTTTTAGAAAATTAGTAGCAGTAGGTACATCATGTTTAATACTGAAGGGATTGCGCTAATAGCTTTTTTTATCAGAAAAGAGAAAAGGGAAAAAAGTGAAGATTTTTTCATAGGAGTTGTTGGAGAAACAGAATTAAAAGCTTCGCTAGAATAAATATTATTCATCTAAAATTTCTCCAATTCGTAGGTCTTCGATCAGTGATTAATTGAAAATGCATAGTAACAACTTTCTAAACAGGCATGCTCTTAAAAGGATTATTTGAAAAACTTATAAAAAAAATCAGATCATGATATGCTATAATACATGATTCAATGCATCTCAATCTCTTTTTTTCAACAATGAAAACCATAATTATCTTTTTTGTTTCTAACAGAATTTCTTCAAAAAATGATCATTTGACTTTTTTCAAAAATGATCCTTATATAATAATGATATATAAGAATAAAATAGATCTTATCTTCTATTTTATTATCGGTCAATTAGTTGAAGTACAAAATGGAAAATAATATTCTCCCAACTGGAAGGAGGGAGGGTGATACGGCAAAAAGTAGGAGTTTCATCAAAGGTTTTCGGAGTCGAGAAATCGATCATATTGGTTAAAACTAGCTGGTAGTGTTGTACATGTGGTTGTTTCCGAAGTTTGTCTGTATATTTATGTACCTAAACCAATTGGAGAATGCAGTCAACTAGATTAAGACCCAATCCTCCATCCAAAATTTTATTTTTGTCTTAGAACATCCAGTCTTAACGAAACTTTCAGAGAAGATGTGTCTTTGGTTGGGCACCTCGTGGTAAAAATTTCAGCTTGAAATATTGAGCCTTTCAAGAGATAGCTTAAGATTAAGGTTCAAAGCATACGTCTTCATGAGTCTCAGATTTCTCCACCATTTTAAATGCTAGGAAACTTGAGCTAGTTTTAAAATGTATTCGAGACTCAGAGGTACAACTTAACAGAGTTCGATTTTTTAATGTTTCTGTAGTTTGATTTTTAAAGAACTTCTCCGGCATGATATGAAACGAGTAGAGTGTAAGTTCTCAAACATTTTCTTTTCATTTGACATCAATCATGAAATGGAGAAATTCGACTCTGTTAAGCTGTAGCACCAGACCATAGCTACAATTTAAAATAAACCCAAGCTTTGCAGCTGTCAAAATGGCGGAGAAATCTGGGACCCACAGGAACAAAAAATCTCATTTTGAGAAAAACCTACAATACTTTTTACAAGTGTATTTCATGACTTTTCGTGTAGTACTAGTGTTTTTCTATTGTTTTAAACAATAAAGATCCATCTAAATGACATGTGATTAACGAATTATATGATAGTAATGTAACTAGTATTTTTAAAATTTGAGATAACGGTGTTCATATTTCGATAATAAATTATCACTACCTGCTTCATAGATATCAGTAATATCACCATCCAATAGTTCTAATGTAATATCATTAACAATGCAATCGAGGTTTTCCTCATTTTGGATATATGCAATTTCACCATCACTTTCAGTTAAAACAGTACTTGCAGCAACTATTGCTGTTGTTTTTACTCGTTTTAAATGTCTTTTTTTTTAGTTTGTGAAAAACAAGAATTTCTCAAAATATCAAGATGTTCGAAAGATATCGTTTTTCTTAAACAACGATTTTCAGAGAAACCTCTCTAAAACTCTTAAAATCCATCGTAAAATAAATGAACTATAGTGGATTCGGTAGCGCACGTGATTCTCTATCATAAACGCTATTTAAAAAGATCGATAAATTTGATCAAAATCAACTTTTTTTGGGTGTGAGTTGAGCCTTAAAGTAAAAAAAATTTAGAGTCAAATTGGAGTTTAATAAATTAATAAATAATTAATAGTTATTTTTATTATTTTTCTTAAAACATTTGCTCCAAGATTTGTACCAGGTAATCAATAATACATAATATATAAACTCTCTCCAGTACAACTCCATCAAAGATAGTTGGGTATGGAGAATCCAAATTTGAGGTTGGTGTTTTGATAGTGGTAGTTATTAAATAATGATAAATGAATAAATCATAGTTTGTTATAAAACTTGATAGATCGTTATCAATCACTGAAAATGCGAATTTGAAGCCAGAAAGACTTTTCTAATTTGACTCACTGTTTTTTGATGAACTCATTATTTTAAGTTTGATTGAGAAAAATATTTGAGGTTCGTGAACTTATGTTCGAGATTCATTCTAATATAAAGGTTTTTCTTTGTTGACTACTACAGTGAGATCTTTTGAGTGAGATTTATATAGACATATGTTAAAAGACAAAGTTATCGCTTGAAGTCTTGTTATTTAGTCTCCATAGGCATCAACCATAAAACGACATTGAAGATCAACGATGATTTCTCCTAGATTACAATGTAACCTACTCTATTTATAGCAATTGTTAAATAGTTTTCCTTTCTTCTAAATATCTTCTTTGTGAACATATCAATAAATGCTCAGTAACTTTCAAAGGAAATTGACCATGAGTGGTCGACAAATGACTAGACGTTGATTTGAAAGATTATTCTAAAGCATAGTTTTAAAATAAATATTAGATGATTTAGATGGATTTTCAAAAAAACTTAATTAAAGTTAATTTTAGAATGAATTCGACAGTATATCATTTTGTTAAAATAAAAAAGAAATTGAAACCTATAGCCAAAGCTATACAATATTATCTAGATGTTAAAAGTTTTCGATAGTGAATTGATACATTAGGAATGAACTAGTGTTTGTGCGAGTCAGAGTTCTGATGTGACAGATGATGCACAAGAAAGTGAATAATGTATGGAAGTGGCTAGCCATGAGTGACCGATGAACGATTAGATGTTGATCTGAGAAGCTTATCGATACTGTTATGAATGATAGTTTAAGTTTTTTGAGCAATTGTCAAATGATTTGATCGTTGAGAAATTACAATTCTTTTTTGGACATTTCATGTATCACAAGCTCTTCAGTACAGAACTTATGAATGCTAATACGGTGTTATTTGCTCATAACAAGGTAAACAGGAATAGATATGCAATTATATCGTCCAAAAAATGTTCAAGAACTCTCCGTACTCTAAGTGAAGGAAAGAAACTTTTATTTTTGAAATAATGTTGATTTGAGGTTAGATCACCTACATTCCAGCCTAGTTACAATACGAAACTTGATCATCAAATCCCAACATCTAAGTGGTACTTTATTCGGGTTTATTAGAGGAGCATTGGACAGCGATTAGCATTTTTCATAACATCTATATTATCTGATTATCCTAGCATATTCGAATTCATTCGCCTAGATTGCTTTCAAATTGAAAGAATTCACAAATATCCTGTATCATAGCTCGCTGAAACTCTTTAAATTCAGTTAGTCTCTTTCAAAAAGACGAGTTGTTTGACTGTGACTGATCATTTAATCCATCAAATTAAAAAGTTAGGTACGTTTAATTTAAATTTAATGATCAATAAGTATTGTGCAGACTCCTTTTTTAACATAAATAAATTCGATTGTTGCATATATACTCAATCTCTCAATCGATTGCAGGATTTTTTTTGAAATAATGTGTTTTCTTTTTTCTCGCTGAGTACTCATAGCATTTTGGTTATTAACTATTTCAGTAAGAAAATCACCGTTAACATTGAATTCTTGTGAACACATTATTATTTCAACTAATTTGTACTTTATATCGTTGTTTACTCTTTGCTGATATTTTCTATCATTGAGACATATTAGTCATCAAAATAAGATCCATTCGGTTATATACCAATCATCTTGATAGAATCAGAAAAAGTACAGTGAATGAACTATTGAACAATTTATTAAGGCTGAATGTGAGACCAACTAACTATATATGGCGCATTTGAAGCTACGCTGACAAATGAATAGGTGCTTATACAGTAGATTTATTGAAAGTATGTCAAACTAGAGTAGAAGTTCGTAGCAAAACTATCATTAATTGAATTTTTACAGAAAATATAAATTTGCACAATATTCATGTTGTAATTAACTTGATCTGACAAAAGACATATTGTAATACTTTTCTAGCTAAAGAAAAAAGTCAGCGATTTTTAGTTTAATATATAATTCTTTATTGAAACTGTTATTATGAGAGATCGTTGAAGATTACTGTTTACAGTAAAAGGATATTGCATGAAACAGTATATTTGAGAACAATCCACAAAATCATTGATTTGAAAAATGTATGTTAAAAATCTAGGGCCTCCTCCATTTATCATGCCTTATACGAATATGATTTTCATTTTAAAATTTTAAATCATTAACATTTTTATTGATGCTTCCTCAAAATCCGTTTTGACTTTTATTTTAATTTGATTGCATTTTTAAATAATATCAAATCAATAAGTCAAGGACTCACATTTTTCTTCGTAGAGGCTAGTTTCGCTCCTAATTTTATACATTCTCTCAAATCAATTTGCTAAAACAAGTGAAGATTTATTTCCAACATTGGTATTGCATTCTGGTCAAAGTATAAATTACAATGTCTCCAGTGCATCGTAATATATTAAAAGTAAAATACATATGAGTACAGAAATAATCAATCGAAGTTTTCAGAAAACTATCAAAAATTCTTGTCTAAGAACTGCCTATGATAAATTTACTTCAATATTTTTTATAGATGACGAAGAAGAGTTGTTTTAAATAATATTACATTTTATATTTCATACTTGACTTTATGGTGCAGACAGATGACATCTGATGACCAATGCATTAATCAGCTTCACGATTTGATAAAGTTATTTCTGCCTGATGACACATTTAGACCGACTAATGTAGTTTGTACGATTAGTTACAAGAAATTACATTTCAAAGTGGAAGGGAATATTGTTTGACATAGTAGTCTGAGAATTATATTTTCAAGTTTTCATACACAAATTCCTACTGAGTGATAGTCTTTGACATAGATCTAATAAATAAGATTTATTCCATGAAGAAGTAAATTAAAAGAATGATTATCATTTATATATGAATAACAGATAGCAAAATATTTCTATAAAAGGATAATAGGTAAAGAATGGACGTTAGCTTTCTATCTTTCAAATGATTAAGAAGGCTGAAATATAAAATAATTACAATCGAAATTATGTTCAATAATAATCATACAAAATTTTCTTTCAGAAAAGGGTGAGCGAATCTATAGGATGAGCGTTACTTGTATATACATAGTGCCTCAGTAGCTGAATATTTTTCTTAATATGTTGAAGTCGAAAAAATTAAAGAAATAGATGTAACATTTATTTTAAATTCTATATGCATATTATGTTATTACTAAAAGCATGAGGGAAGTGTTTGACTAAAAAAACATCAACCGCTTTTTCGAGAAGTTATTACGAGATAGCCAATTGCAAAACAAAATTTATCATTGAGTTTCCGATTAAACAATGATTTTCTATGTGAAGTTTTCATAACAGTATGTTCTGTTGATGTAAACTATAATATTAGTTTTAAAGAAAATAATGTAAATAATGTAGTTTTTATGACTAGTATATATTTTTAAGAAAATATGGAAATTTTCGATCTTATACGATCATTTTCAACCCAAAACAAGACATGATAACTAGGTGTTACAAAACAAAACAATCAAATGATAGAGAAATGATTATATAACTATAACTATAACAGTTATACAATTTTCATACATTATTATATAAAAGTAGCACTCATCAACTTGAGTAATTAACATATAGTAAGTATATTGTTATTGGATTTGAATGGTATTGGTGTATCAACATTATTGTCATCACCGTCATCACCATCATTCAAATATGTATCAACATCAGTTAATGAAGTCAATGATAATGAAGTTAATGATAATGAAGTTATAATTATTAGGTTTATGTTGTTATAGTTATAGTTATATAATCATTTCTCTATCATTTGATTGTTTTGTTTTGTAACACCTAGTTATCATGTCTTGTTTTGGGTTGAAAATGATCGTATAAGATCGAAAATTTCCATATTTTCTTAAAAATATATACTAGTCATAAAAACTACATTATTTACATTATTTTCTTTAAAATTTATTATAAAATCTCAAGTTATACAGTTTTATAATATTAGTATTCGATAATTTGATTTTCTGTAACGAAAATTGTTTTCCTTCTAAAATAAGCAAAAACTTTAGCATGAATTTTTCTTATAGATACATTCTGCGGGCAACAATCAATCATGAAGCGGATCATTTCACAACAACTACTATTAACTCTTGAAATCATTTATTTCTATACAATGATCTTGAAGGTGTCAAAGAAATTAGTCAATCGCCTTTCTATGCGGATATAGCAATATATGTGTATGAAAAATTAGAGATTCTTGAGATTTTATAAAATTTTTGGACAAATAATAAATTTTGTGTAGTTTTTAGTAAATAATTTTAAGTTTTATTCTTTATTTTATTTTAATTGTTGGAATTTTCGATCTTATACGATCATTTTCAACGTACCACGACCTTATTATACTAGATGTTAAAAGACACAGAATATTCATTATAAAATCTCAAGGATCTCTAATTTTTCATACATTATTCACAATAAAGTAGTACATACTATCTTGAGTGGTACATTACAAGTATAATAGATATTGGATTTGTTCAACACCATACAAATATTGGAAAACATCAGATAATGAAGTCAATGATTATGATGTTAATGTTAATGTTGTCTTCAATTATAATTTTTTCATTGTGTTTCATGTTCATGTTTGTCTAGGTCATTATTTTGTTTTATGTTTTGTAATATCTAGTATATAAGGTCATAGTATGTTGAAAATGATCGTATAAAATCGAAAATTCCAACAATTAAAATAAAATAAAGAATCAAACTTAAAATTATTTACTAAAAAACTACACAAAAATTGCTGAAAAATGATATTATACAACATTCAACATCTCCATGGTCTTCACCAGTAGTATTGGTAAAGAAGAAAGACGAAACAACAAGATTTTGTGTGGATTATCGTCGACTTAATCAAATTACAGCTAAAGATGCTTTTCCATTACCACGAATTGATGATATTTATGATCAATTAACAAAAGCAACGCATTTCAGCAAATTAGATTTCAAAGCCGGTTATTTTCAAGTACCATTGGGCAAAGCAGATCGATCAAAAACTGCATTTTCCACACGAGATGGACATTTTCAATTTAAAGTATTACCACAGGGATTAACCAATAGCTTGCCAACATTCCAACGAATTGTTAATCAAATATTAGGTCCAAATAGATGGAAACATATGTTAGCATACATTGACCACATCATCATTTACTCACGAATATTTAACAAGCATGTACAACATATAGAAGAAGTATGCTCGCTACTACAAGATGCAAATTTCAAATTAAATATAGCAAAATGTGAAATTGCACGAACAGAAATATTATTTCTTGGCCACATCATCGAACAAGGTACAATTCAACCAGATCCAGAAAATATTCGTGATCTAACAGATGTTCGTGAACCAGCATCAGCAGAAGAAGCATTTAGATTTGTCAAGGCTGCTGAATATTATCGAAAATTTATTCCAAAATTCTCAATCATCGCAGCACCACTACATAAATATTCACCTACAACATTACAGCAGCAGCAGAAGAGCAGCAAGAAATTAAAATTTGAATTATCAGAAGAAGCACGAACAGTATTTCATCAATTGAAACATATATTAACAACGGATCTCATTCTCAATTTACCAGATGATAATATGCCATTTAAATTACAAACTGATGCATATGTGGATGAAATTGGTGCTGTTCTATTACAAATTACACCAAATGGTGATCGATCATTAGCATTTATGTCAAAGAAGCTAACCAAATCACAAATTAATTGGCCTACAATTGAACAAGAATGTTATGCAATCATTCAAGCTGTAAAGAAATGGGATAAATATTTACGTGGTCAAGAATTCATCCTAGAAACGGACCATGAATCATTAGTTAACTTCTCAAAGAAAGAACAACTGAACAAAAGGTGTGAACGGTGGAGGTTACGGTTAGCCGAATACCGATTCAAGGTGAAGTATATTCAATGGAAGAAGAACAACATGGCTGACTATTTTATCTCGGTCACCGGTGGAAGAGACTCAAGAAGATAATGATGATAGAATTTATTATGAAACAAGATCAACACAAACAGAAACATCATCGGCAACACCCAATAATAGACATCATTCCATGAAGATAACAGCGGTTATTACACGAGCTCATCCCGCAAAGGAAAGAAGCGAATAATCCACTGAAGAATGATTCAAATAAGATCATTCCATTCAACATGGAAGATCTCAAGAAAGCACAAGAACAAGACGACATGGTGCGGAGAATTAAAACCAACATGAAATATCAAAAGCAATATGTACTAGAGGATGGATTACTATTACGGAAGCAAAAGGCACCACTTCCAGCAGTACCATTCGTTCCACAGAGGAGGAGGCGTGCTGATATTTTGAAAATCTATCATGATACTCCAGGAAATGGTGCTCATTTTGGTCGTGATAAAACAACACGAAGAATACAAGAACGTTATTACTGGCCATCAATGATAGCAGATATAAAGAATTATGTGAAATCATGTATACCATGTGCACAAAATAATCACCGTCGTCGAAAACCACCAGGAAAATTACAACCTATACCACCACCTGATGGAATATGGAAGTTACTTAGTATGGATTTCCATGGTCCAATAACTACAACAACACGACGAGGAAATCGATACATTATATCTTTAACCGATGTGCTATCAAAATTCGTTATAGCAAAAGCAGTTCGAGATTGTTTAGCGACAACAACAGTTGATTTTCTTACTAATGACGTAATTTTAAAATACGGAACACCAATATGCATATTAACTGATAATGATACTCATTTTACAGCTCAAACTACAAACAATTTATTCCAAGAGCTCGGTGTTACGCATTTATACACCACAGCATATCACCCACAAACGAATGGACAAATCGAAAGATTTAATGCAGCAATGGATGGCAAAATAGCAGCATTGTGTAACGATCGACGTACGGACTGGGACGAAATGTTACAATTCGTTACATTCAATTATAATACATCAATACATTCAACAACGAAGCAAACATCATTTGAAATGATGCATGGACGACGAGCTATACTGCCATTCGATCAACAACAAGCGCTTATCTCGTTTACACAAGATCCTGAACATGCAAAAAAAGATCAAAAATTATTTGGAAAAATTAACAGAAGAAGCACGGAAGAATATATTAAAATATCAACAACAATATAAGACTCAATATGATTTAAATCGACAAGAATTAATAATCAAAATTAATGATTTAGTTTTAGCGAAAGCAAATAATCACAGAAATAAATTTGATATTAGATACGAAGGTCCATTTCGACTCACGAAACAATCAGGAAGAAAAACATTTATTGTGCAACACTATGTCAAGAAAACAATATTAATAAAACAGGTTACAATGGATTTCATCGTTCCATTAGTCGAACGATGGAATTTAAATAACTAAACACATCCTCATAAGGAAAAGTGTGAATCGATCATAATAAAAATTGAGCAAATAAAAATATTCATTTGTATTTATTTGATTTAGCAGTTCATATCGGAGGGATATATTTCCCCTTCTCACCGATAAGATGAGGCTATCAAAAAGTATATATGCATATATACATGTATATGTCATAGTCATATATGTACGAGTGACATCTATTTTTTCTTCTGTTCATATATATATGAGTGAATTGCAACTTTATTGTACAATTGGTTTTTTGACGTGTTTTGCTTTTAACTCCCGTTCTTGTTGACCGATTTAAACTTTTTTTTTTTGTTATACTTCTTTACTCATGCTTGTACTGCCATATAATTTTCAAGTCTCTACCTTGCACACTCGGAGAGATATTCGCATTGAAAGACAAAAAAAAATATTTTTGGATGCCTCATTCAAACTAAAACTGATTTTTCTAGCAATGAAGGATGAATAAAACAGAAAGTAAATAGCACGTTTTGTAGAGCAACTTTCAGGCTATCGAAATATATGATTCATAAATTTATCTTGTTTTCTTTTTGTGATCGTTTATGGAGGTAATACTTTTACACACACATGTAGCTCCAGACGAAAACCAGCACTGTCAGATTACGGAAACTAATTTTGGAAAAAATGAACCTACCATTAGATAGAGCATAAAAAACTCTGTCGAAGCAGCCTAAAATATTCCAAAAAAAATTTTCTTTTTACGACAAAAAAACACAAAAACCCCTTTTGTCACTCACTTTGTAGCTCCAGATTTTCGAAAGTGTTTTGTCATTAGCTTTTGATGCACTTGTCCGATTTAATTCGAACTTTTATCCAAGTCAGTAAACAAAACGTCCTTTAAGTGGTCAAAATTTCAGCTATACAGCATGTAAACTTTAGGAGAAATTTACATTTTACGTCAAAATGTAGCTCCAGATTTTTGTCGCTCCAGATTTTTGTCGCTCCAGATTTCTTTCACTCATTTTCGAGAGGCTTTTGGCCAAAAGTAGTCTTTTTATATATCATTTGGTTCCTGAGACTACGTTGAGTATGATGCAGAGGTAAATAAACTAAAATATTCCTATAGTTCGGTGTCCTAGCACGAAAATATGCCTGTGTACTGAATCGAGTTTTTTACGTCGTTTTCAGAGACTTCTTCAGGAATTCTATAATGTGGGTGAGGGCGTGTGTTCGATTTTCATTTGAGATATATAGATCTCACAGAGAGCTATCGATTCATGTGTAATATGCATCTCTTTGCTTTAATTTCAACGCATTCTTTTATACTAAACTTTAGTAACAAAATTTGGACTTTTGGACTTTGAATATCTCGGTCCGTTTGCATCGGGTAGTTGGGAAATTTTTACAGGATACTCAGAAAACGACGGAGAACAATATGTAGGTATTAGATTCTCTCTAAACTCACTTTCATTTTTTTTCATCAATCGTACAATAAAGTTGCAACTCACTCATATACATTTAATCGATATATATCATCGCTATCACGCATGGATGGCATGATATGATTAATGACGTATATGGACGAGGTCTATTCTTATACGTAAATCTTGCAACACCCCGATACGGTCGAATTCACCACATCACAGAATTGGAAAGAAAATATATAGAGAAATTAACAAGTCATGCCACTTAGAGCCATACATATATACATATATATATATGCAGAACAGGAAAGAAAATAATTAAAGGAAAGGATAAAATTTATGGGAGTAGAAAATCCAGGGATATGAACTTAACATAAAAGAAAATTAAATTTCTGACCGACAAAGGTCATTCTCAATATTTACTATGTCTCGACAAGTAAGAAGTATGTCTGAATTATCAGCATACTATTTTACATTAACAAAAAAACAACAAAGAAATTGAAGAAGAAATACAAGAAAAATTGAAAATACTGAAACACTTCGTGCACAGTTTCCACCATATCATTCATCATCAAATATTATCGTCGTCCACCTTCATCATCAAACTGAAATTCAAGTAGTCGAGCAATTAATTAAAAAAGCAGATCAAACTGAACAATACATACTCGACACAGAATCAGAACAGAAACAACGACGAAATGAAGGTGCACTTATTCAAATACAAATCATCCACTCCATCAATGATTCAACAATAATATTTATTTATTATCACAGAGTCGTGACCTGATCACTGTTCGGCATCGTGTGCAAAACATCTTGGACACTCTGAAACAACAATTAGAAAAAGATGATCGAACTAGTAATAATCCACGTATAAAGCAATTACTGAAAGATGAAAAAAAGACAGAAATTGAATTATCTATTTTAAATTATATAATTGAATATGTTGCAGAGATCGAGAAAGAGCGTGTTACTCAATCTGTTGGAAGCAGTTGTCGGCAAAAACAATATTATCAAATAACAATTATTTAATTCAGATAAAATTTGTGATTTTTGTTCTTTAATATTTATATATTAGTTTTTATATTTAAACTTCCACCTTTTATTTTCAACATGCATTGAATAAACACCTTTATCTTCTGAAGGAAGATCATCAATAACGAAAAAAAAAGAAATACACATATAAAAATTTAAAAATAAAACAAATGGCCACATCTATCCGATCAAGAAAAACAATGAGTCGAACAAATGGTTAACCGAACTGAACGACCAATCCAAACAAACATCTGTCGTCATCCAATAACAAGTAATCCTTAAATTATTATGTTGAACTTATGGCTATTATTACTATAATTATTAATGAAATTACTCCATACATTAACCAGTAATAATTAAAATAAATATACATATATACAAATGGTTATGGAATAAAAAATAAAAAATAAAAGACAAAAATACAAATGAACATTAAATTAAAAATATTTTTTAATGGTGAAAAATACATAAAATTATATATATATATGTCGTGCCGAAGTTACAACTTCGACGAACGATGTTGCCGAAGTTATAACTTTGACAATTATTCTTGCCGAAGTTAAACTTCGACAAACATATTTTGCCGAAGTTAGTGTGAATAATAAAACAAATATCAACTATCAAGAAATCAACAATATCTTTCGTATTGTATTTTACAAATCAGTTTTTTTTCATTAAAACAATAATATAAAGTTTATTTTTGAATATTATGACAGACTTGCGAATATTCGAACGAATAAAAAATACAATATGTTAATTTTTTTCACGTTGAAATCGTTAATATTTTTAATAATCTTATTGTTTCATAAAAGATTGCTGTATCTTTACAATCTAGTAAACTCCTCTCGATCTGTATCGCAGTAAATACGTAATAATACAAGTCGAATGAATATTTATTGTCGCTAAAACGCTAGTATATTTGTCATAGTATTCAAAAATAAATTTCGTATTATTGTTTTGATTAAAAAAAAACTGATTTGTAAAATACAATACGAAAGATATTGTTGATTTCTTGATAGTTGATATTTATTTTATTATTCACACTAACTTCGGCAAGAATAATCTTCGAAGTTATAACTTCGGCACGACATATATATATCAATGGATACTATATTAAAATTATTATATTAGAACTAAATATATATATATCAATGGATATTAAATTAAAGTTATATATATAAATGGATATGAAAAATATAAACGAATATCAAAATAAAAATATATTTTAATGGTGAGAATACATACATAGATATTAAATGAAAAAATATTTTAATGATGAAATATATATTCATCGACATTGAATTAAAATATAAACGAATGGTAAATTAAAATATATTCAATAACATCAAATTAAATATATTCATTGATACTACATTAATATTAAATTCAAAAATAAATCGATTAAAGTGAATCAAAATATCGTGATTCATTATATTATAATTTATATTGTATATTATATTATGTATTGTATTATTCCCTTTTCTGAAAGAAAGGATTATAGGGCGTTTAAATACACCGGCTAAAATGCTTAAAGTTTGTCTGTCTGTCCGACTAAGCCAATCAGAATTCAGTATTCGCTAAACCAATGAAAACCCATCAGTAGTTCTTAGAAAAATTCGATAGACAGATTTTTGGGGTCGGGGATTCGAATGGTGCTATTAGTTTTTCAATTATTACAAATAATTTTTTTTGCTAAAAATGGCTTTTTTTAAAGAAAATAATGATTTTCCATAAAGTTTGACCAAAGGTAATTGGGGTCGGGGAATCGAATGGCACCATCAGTTTTGGAAGTTTTTGAAATAAAATTTTTCTTTCGACTGAAGTGAGGTTATACGAAAAATACTAATAGGATTTCATGTATATGTCTGTTTGTTTCAGGCCATAGCGCGCAGGTTAAATAAGCATAAAATTACAAAACCGATTTTTGCAATCTGGAAAAAAACCCAATTAAAGTTTTCTGATGTCGCACTTTGAGCCAAGCACATTTTGTTGGCTCCAGGTTTGATAGAAACGGATGTTTTCGAGCTCGCTTTCCTTCATTAATTAGAGTTTTTGAAGTCAGAAGTGAATTCCATCAAGGGTTTTTGGTGTTGTGCTTCCAATCAATAAAAGTGTTGTAGCTGAACAAATCACTGAATCATAGATTTTCAATATTAGTTTAGGAGATTTGAGATTTTATCAGGCTGAAAATGCAATAAATCAAAAGTTTGCAAGCTTATGCTCTCGTCCAATTACAGTTTTTGAGGCCTAAATTTCAAGCAATGATGAGTTTTCGATGTACAGCTCTTGATCAATCACAACAGTTCCAGGTTGGATATTTAAGTACACAGAAATATAAGAATGGGGTACGTAAATAACAGAGCTGGGCAACTCAACTCGATTCAGTTCGATTCTTGAATTGAAACGAATTGAATTGAAAATTTTTTTTAAAATGTATCACACTGAGTTGAATAGAATTGAAATTTTTGCCAAATGAATCGAATCAAATTAATTTCCATTTTTAGCTGAGTTGCCCAGCTCTGGTATAGAGAAAGCTATAAAGAATGAAGAACAACGGACGCATAGACGAGGGGCGAGTCGTGAGTGGTACCCCGGAGAGGCATCGACGAACGGCTAACCATTCATTTCTATTATTAATTAAAATTAAGTATGTTCGAGACTAATTAGAGGTTGTTCAAGCAAAATTAAGTTGACGAGGGAACACCCCCGACTGTCTCCTCACTTTTGAGTCGAGTATTTACCCAAATGATACACTTCAGTGAGCTATTAAACGCCCTCAAAGGATTTCGTTTCTCAGACCGTTCAAGCAGCGATATACAATTATTAGTGTTACTAGTTTGACTGTACTACTGTATTAATATATATGATATCTTTAATAAAATCTTCCAATGCGGTGAAAGTTTATATCGTTAGTAAAGTAGCCAATACTGGTTAAGATCCTAGAATGTGAAGATAAATTAATGCTTTTTATCGGAGATACAAACTTGTTTTTCATCTGGATTCATTTTAAAAAATAATATGTACTCTTCCTCGAGTATGCAAATACTCCATTGACTGAAGGAAGGGTCATATGGAAAAAACTAAAAGCGAGGTTGTGTCTAATTGTTTGTGCTAAGGTCAGAAGAACATCAGAGTCCAGATAAATTTGTACTCTTACATATATACTTGCACGCGTTGTTTTCAATACTCAGGTGAACCAATCCCATAGTCAGATCCGATCGGATCCTATACGTACATCATCGGCAACCTGGTGACGAAATCGCGTCGGAACCCGCCGAATTCCGCATCCGATTGGTTCCGAGTAACTTAATCCGATAAAATCCAACGCTGCAATAGTGTAACAATGACTGTTCAAAACTTAACGTGGGAAAAAATACAAAAATCAATCTTATAACTATCTCAATTCATTCTTGACTATTTGATCTATTATTACAAGAAAACATCGCATTTTTAAGAGAGCGTCCATGAGACCATCGAGTATCATGTCTGATATCGAGGCACTCATCAAAATATTTTTTTTTGATTTGATATTCTCATCTTGTTCAGCATCATTTAAAACCTCTAAATCCAAATTTTTAGCGCATTTGGTCGAACTGGTGAAAAGTTAGCTCAATTTTATTGTTGTCTGCTTACAAAGCTATTTGAAAATTTTTGTCAAAAATTATATATATAAAGATGATTTTTAAATGATGATAAAAGCTTAACCAAATTTCTTGTGTAGTATACCAAAAGATAGAGCATCGAAAGCTGAGCAAAATGCACTATTTACATATTATATTCCTACGGGCTGATCCAGAGTTATTTGTCAAATACTGTCCATGATCCACTATTTTTCGAATAAAAAATAAGTGGGCTTTTTGTAGTATATTGGCTCGTATTCAGTTACTGCTCGTGGGCCCAAACTGAATTTCAGATATGTGGTGCAGTTTTTCCTCCTCTACAAAATGGTTAAAAGAAAGTTTAAAAAAAAGGGTGGACTCGTGTCGAAAAAGGGATCACATTACTCTTAAAATTAGTAATTTTTGGTGATTTTTCAATAAAAATCAGATCTTTTTAGCAATTTCAGGTACTATGACACAATTGTATATAAAAATGGATATGATATTTGGAATCAGCGTAAAAAACTACATCGAATTATGTATAAAAAAGAAAAAAAAAATTTCTATCAGAAATGCGCCTGTGGCTCCCCGCAACTCTCTTATTCAAAAATTTTAACCCCTACCCCCCTAGGGCGCATTTCTGATAGAAATTTTTTTTTTCTTTTTTATACATAATTCGATGTAGTTTTTTACGCTGATTCCAAATATCATATCCATTTTTATATACAATTGTGTCATAGTACCTGAAATTGCTAAAAAGATCTGATTTTTATTGAAAAATCACCAAAAATTACTAATTTTAAGAGTAATGTGATCCCTTTTTCGACACGAGTCCACCCTTTTTTTTAAACTTTCTTTTAACCATTTTGTAGAGGAGGAAAAACTGCACCACATATCTGAAATTCAGTTTGGGCCCACGAGCAGTAACTGAATACGAGCCAATATACTACAAAAAGCCCACTTATTTTTTATTCGAAAAATAGTGGATCATGGACAGTATTTGACAAATAACTCTGGATCAGCCCGTAGGAATATAATATGTAAATAGTGCATTTTGCTCAGCTTTCGATGCTCTATCTTTTGGTATACTACACAAGAAATTTGGTTAAGCTTTTATCATCATTTAAAAATCATCTTTATATATATAATTTTTGACAAAAATTTTCAAATAGCTTTGTAAGCAGACAACAATAAAATTGAGCTAACTTTTCACCAGTTCGACCAAATGCGCTAAAAATTTGGATTTAGAGGTTTTAAATGATGCTGAACAAGATGAGAATATCAAATCAAAAAAAAATATTTTGATGAGTGCCTCGATTCCTCGATGGTCTCATGGACCCTCTCTTAATGCAGGCATCCGCTTGAAAGACAAAATAACCTAGTTACTCGTATCAGTACGATTCCATACACCCGTAAAACTACCAGAAATACACTATATGCTAATCTAGTTAATAATAGTATCCACAGCGAACCATTCCGATTTATAACGCATTCTTTATAAATATTGTCATGTGTTATTACATCAGATGAAGCATTCTCTATCGTTCAGCTAGCTTGCGGCAGTTTTATATATCTATCCATATACAAAATCGATTACACCCACACGTCTTCTATCATATGGAAAAGTATGTTCTGTTATTTCACACTTATCTTTCCAATTGTGCATGAATATTTCGTATGATAAAAGCCGACACCCAAGACCTTACTAATAGATGAATTCAATTCTATTCAAGGCGGAACCTTTTATGAATGCTCAGTAATGAAGTCCAAACTGTTCGCCTGAAAATTCCCTTGAGGCTGCAAGAATCCTATCTGAGAGCCATATTGTTTTTCACTTACAAATTTCACTTGCGCACATATCTTATATTAGTCATGCAATGTTACAAATGTTATTCAACTGGATCAAGTTTTCATGTTTCACATATCTAATCCTCTTTTTGATGCTTATCAACTATTTCGATGCAATCCTTTCCGCGACACATAAATAGTCATCCACAATAACATCCTCACCATACTAAACAAAATATTTACGCTAACTGCTGTGAAAATCACAGCGAGGCCATCAGAAGAGCAAAATGGAAACACAAGCTCACGATTTCGAATCTTACATAGGTCCCGCAATATCCTTCACATGTGACATATAGGTACAAAGATGCTAGATTTTAAATCCCGGAAAAAGAAGAGAAAATCTTATCGAAAAAAACTGGTTGAAAGCAAGGGTGGAGGATTTGAAATCGGTCGGATATCATCGGAATCCTATAGGATTCTATAGGATGATCGGATCCTATAGGATCCGGTGTCAGATTGGTTTACCTGGGTACCCAGTCCTGAATTTATGAAGTGTACTGCTCTGGTGTTTTTGTATTTGACAGTGGGAGCGACTTATCGTGAGTGGCGCCGACGAACGACTAGTCGCTCGTTTGTGAGGATCAGTAGGAATGATTACAGAGTAGGTCTGTAAAAAATCTACTAGGTATCTCGAAAAAAGACATTATTAAGATTCTGATATTCAAAAATTATAATATAACGCAATTGTTTTAGAAAGACGACAAAATTGAGTTTATAATGGATAGCTACGAACGAAACTTGAACTTCGATATGCTAAACGAGAATTATTTTCCTATGAATCAGACAATTTTCTCCTGAAAGCTAAACGCCAGTCTGAGAGAGGGATACATGTATAACTTTTTAGTACAGTTCTTAATAGACTTAAATGTGGAACTTTTGCACCTTTTTTCAGTTCATTATAGCAATACGACATATCTTAGATGAAGAATGCTGCAAAATTTGTAATTCTTTTCCAATACTAGCCAATTGTCACACAAATTTTGTGCCTTTTATTCCAGCATTTTGAATCGAACTGTTCGTTTTCCTTGGTTATCGAGATATATCCTACTTATTTCTTGCTGATTGACAGACTAATCATTTTCTAACTGATTTTTCCTTACATTACTTATTTAACTGTTAGCTTAAATTGTCCTGTAAATACATTCGATAAATCTACAGTGGGCTTCGGCAACTTATCGTGCATTCAGACATATACAGAAACACTTATCTAGAAAATTTGATCGTGGTAATCATCCAAAAATAAATTAAATTTAAACGGAAGAGTTATCTATATATCGCTTCGCAACTTTCAGATCTTCTCTTATTTATATACAAATCATTATTTTTTGACAGTATCTAAGTCAATTCATAAGCGGAAGGCTAACTACCAGACGTAGATGACCTATTGCTCATGAAATATTTCGCAAGTGAGCATAAAATTGATAAATTTAGATGCTTCTCCATTTTTCGGGTCAATTCAACATGCGTGACCAACAGCAATTGATACATATTCCATTACAAACATGGTTTTAAAAAGAATCATAGTCAAAGATTACAACAATATTCCATTCAGTTCGACAGAAAGTACTTCACTATAAAAGGTATGTAAAATAGGCTTAGTTTTCGAACTTTGAGTCTAAAGTTCTATTCTAAACCTCATAACCGTTCGTACACAGTCAGGCATGATTTTCTTGAATTGTGAACAAAATCAAACTATTAATTACTGAATGAAACAGACAAATAATGGAGCGGCTACCATTCAAAACGAAGAAGACGTTTTGGCAAACTTACAATGGTTTGCATGATTTACGGAATCTGACAATGTCCTTCCTTCGGAAACAAAGGGACATATTCGAAAGGCTTGCCACACAAAATGCAAAACTAAATCTCTATCGTCACATGTGATTTCTTCAATAGATGTGCTTGTGTAATTTTTTCTTTGCCTTAGTTTTTTGCTTCTCTTTCCTTTCGTGTTTATGATTCCTGATTAGGAGTGATCCTATTTAAAATCTACAAATCCTTACGAATTGAGAATTGATTTGGTTTAATCGTAACATAGTTAGAAGTTTAGTTCGAGAAGAAGATAGGATGAGGGTATTTACTAGTCGTAAGTGACGCCTGGTAGAAATTCTGACAAGCAGTTCATCATTCATTTACAAGGTTAACATGATCTCCTCTTGCGTAGAACTTTCGACGAAGTCTAGGATATTTTTGGAAAGAAATATGTCAACTGTAGCCCAAGTGACTAGCGCCAACACTTTATTAATGGGCCATAAAAGTCAAAATTGTAATTTATGATGAAGAAAGTGCGAATGGTTGGTATTTTTCGACTTTGAAATTGATAGTCTTGCTTTTGGAAAATTATAAAATGTAAAAAGTTTGTTCTGATTGAGGTGATTATAGTATCTCACTTATTGATAAATTACCTGACAATGATTCTTAAAATAAATAGAATGAATTCAGTCGAGGATTACGCGAGTCACCATTGATGAACGTTACTTGTGCTATTTGTTAGTTAAACGTTGTTGTCTTGCTCGAGGCTTACTTTTATTCCCTTTTCTGAAAGAAAGAGTTATACCGGAGAAAATATGCTACTGAAAATTAATAAAGTTTGTCCGCCTATCTATCCAAGCCAATTAGAAAAAAAGCATTCATTAACTAAACGTTTTTAGGATCGGATAATCCAATGGTACCGTTGGTTTTTTATGGTTTTGGAAAAAAAATTCTTTTGCCACAAAAAAAAAATTCTTTTAAAAAAAATAGTGATTTCTTATAAAGTTTGATCAAAGATTGTCTAGATTAAGAAATCGATCGATAGCATTAGCTTTTCTAAAAATTTTGATAGGAATTTTTGACTGCAGAAGGTTTTTTCTAAAGAAATAACGATTTGCTTCCCGAATTCAAGCAGGGATCATATAACATAAAATAAGTTTGTAGTTTTACAGGTATGTTTGTGTAATCACCCGAAGCGGAAAATGGTGTCGTCTAGATTAATATTTAAAACTTCTGAAATTCTATAAGAAAACTCTATGA
>JAJEKB010020048.1:180102-195596 GCA_022393335.1 Macrotrachela quadricornifera
AATTTAAATATTTCTTTTATATCTTACCTTAGTTGTTGTTGATAGATAAAACAAATGAAAAATAGAATGAGTTTATATAGTGTTAATAGCTTTCTTTAAAGTTAATAAGCAAAAAAAAACTAAGCGGACGTATATGAATTTTTTTCATTTCTTTAGACGGAAAAGATAAATAGTTGTTTTTCATTTCAGACGTCTGTATAATAACAATTATTATTATTATAGCGGTCGTATTAATCTTATTTTCGGTTGTTACAATATAATTTGTTATTAAATGTATTCCATATAAAAAGAAATTCATTACGTAAATATATAGTAGAAAATACCTATGAAAAAAGATTTTGAAGAAAATCGCGGTTGTGATCGATTTCACGCACCGCGATGTACTCAATGATAACCGAGGATCCAAGCACATCTGTTATTTTGGGCTTATGGTGTGAATAAATCAGTGTTACGTCTGCATTTCTTTGTTTTCTTTCCTAAATCAGCAGCTATCTGCTTGATGTCACCAGCATAATGTTTAAGTTATTATGCCTCACTCGATGTATTTTATGTTGGTGTCATCGGCAATCGATAACAGAAAGAAAGGAAACAGAATAGTTGACATATATCATCTATATACATTTTCGTGCTGAGCCAGTCAGCTAAATTGAAATGTATATAACAAGAATGAAAGAAGATGACCTTTTTCGTGATAACGAAAATAATTTTGGAAGAAAATTGCAGTTAACGTGATATCATCTGAATAACCGTCGTTAACTGAAACTTTTTGTACCACGTTTTATTTTAGATCAATATCAACAATGTAATGAACAGTAAGTGTTTAAATACATAATTTTTTTATTATTTTAGAGCAATATCAAAATCAAATTGCAGTAAGTAATAATTTAAATAAATACTTTTATTTTGTTTTTAGACTATTACTAACTATAGATCCAGCAATAAGTATTGATTAAAATAGATTTAGAATTCAATCTGGTCGACGATTCCAGTTCTTTTCATTTTCTCAGTGTTTTCAAAATAAATGAAAGACATGATTGTTTTAAGAGTTACAGTACCGCGCAAGTGTTACTCGTAAAACAATAGTATATCTTTGATTTATCTTGAAAACACCGTGAAAATGAAAAGAACTAAAAATTCTCGGAAAAAGAAATCTCATAAAAACTGCTACAAAATTCGATCTATTAAACCTCTGTTTTAGCCAATTTTGTTTGATTATAGGTGTCAGATCGTCAGTACAGTAAAGAAAATTGCGAAGAACCGCGTTCTTAGAAACCGTAGTTTTCGCCGTTTTTTTCGATTCGCAGGAGTCAGATCATTAATGTACCTTTAAAATACCGCTAAAAAACGCGTTCTTGGAAACCGCGATTTTTGACAGTGTTTGAAAAGTGCATTAATGATCTGACTCCTGCGATCCGAAAAAAACCGGCGAAAACCAATGTTTCTAAGAACGCGTTTTTTCGCGATTTTTTGCAAAATTTTAAATAAATCTATATTGATAGATAACAGAACATTTATTAAATATATTCTTTTAATCTTATATTTAAATCATTATTAAATCTAAAAGAAAATATCACTGTATAGCAATGTATGATATTCTTATTTTTGGCAATTATTTTTTGACTTCTTGATCACATTTTTTATAGTATTAAGAAAATTCGGAAACGTTTATGTAACGGATGCAGTAGAATAAATGGTGGTCTTTGTATTTTGCTAATATTTCACTTATTTCTCTTTGTTTATAAGACAAACTTTTTCTTAACCCTTTACCCCCGGCGACACTTTTAGAAGGACTAGGAAGATGTTGAATACTGAAATGAAACCTATTACTTACTCCTATACATACTGCATAGAGGAAAGAAAAAGAAGTCATTCTTCCTTAGAATAACAGGATGTCCACACCTGTGGACATCAAGGGGGAGCGACTCGAAATCAATCAATTTTTGTCCATATATTTTCTTATATCTTTTGTGAAGTTTTATATAATATTTTGTGTCATCTGTAGAGGCAAACAAAATAAGCAGATCATGAGTGACACCTAATATTAAATTTTATTCGTAAGAAAAAAGAGAAGCATCTAGATTAGTATTAGAATGCCTGATATTTTTAGCTATTAGTATGATATTCACTGAAACAATTGTTTTGTGATGCTAAGCATAAATTAACTTGACATTTCTGACAACCTTCGTTCTTGCGTCTACTAGCATTTTTGGCAGGAATAAATTGTGGTAAGTGGTTGTTTCCATCAAAGCGCAACGAGTTTTCTACAGCCAATTTAAACTCTCTTTTCCGTTTTTTTCGTGGAATCTTTTCTCCATCAATATTATCATTAGAGGAGATCCCAAAAACCTTTTCTATTTATTATTATTTAAATGATCTCTATTTACTAGAAAATAGCTATTTTTATGTCGTTCCCCCCTAATGTCCACGCATGTGGACATCTGAATTATATAAGTTTTTTAATCTAGTAATAAACTGATATATTTTTCCAAGTATCTCACACAACTCACCTGCTTACAATATATAATTACCAGTTTTAAGAATAGAAAAATGTTTCAAACTTTGGTTGACGTATCAAGAAGAAGAATAGAGACTCCACGGCCCGAATAGCTTATAACGCTTTTTCAAAGAACGCCGTAAGGACTCGATGAAAAAGAATTCTTTTTTCATAAATCGAGAGCTTATGAGGCATTGTATCATCACTGTATAGCAAGCTTTCAATCAAATTATTTTATTTGTAATGATAGTAATTTTGCTAATGTTCACGCCTGTGGACATCCGGGGATAAAGGGGTTAAAACATGTGTCTTTCAATTCTCTACGATCTGGTCTGTTTCAAATGGTTCGATTGAGATTCGTTAGTTTATTACTAATAATGAAACAGATTAATTTAAAAACTACAACTTTCTAACAAGGAGTTTTTTGACAGTATTTTCATGAGAAGTCAACCGAAAAAGTTCAAAATTTTTCAAAAAAGTTTCCTTTCGTGTTAGCTCTTCTGTAGAGTTTTTTCCATTGATCATTATGGTAAGAAAACGTTTTGAACGTCATTCCTCAATGACGATATTATAGTCAAAATACTAAAAAAGTTTAAAATACAATTTATTCTGATAAATAAACATAAAAAGTCGATTAGTATATCTTAAGATGGCTATATTATGACGAAAATATGACATAGTAGGTTTTCTAAAGGAAAGTTTACTCTACAAGAGGTAACAGTCAAGAATGTCCTTGAAAAAAATATCCTTGACGAAATGTTCCTGACGTTTGGTCCTCAGATAAAATGTCCTTCATCAAAAAAAATATCCTTTCAACTACTTTATCATTCTCATGAATACTTAATGTGTTGAATATAGACAAAAGTAGGCGTGAACTTCCTTTTGGCAAATTTATAATAGTTCCAAACCTATAGGAACTGGTTTTTTTTCTTTGCTTTAACAGATTTTTCCATTAGATTTGAAAACATACACTTTTGAATTGAGAATGGAGAGTGATGGCGAGAGATTCAATATGAGAATATTCGATTGACGATGAGAATGATGGAGCTGGATTGAGGATATATTGATGATGATGAGGACGAAAATGCTGTTGATTATTTTCCAATTAAACTGGAGTATCTTTTCAGGGAAAAAATAGTTTCAATAATTCCAAAACTATAGTGAAAATACTAAAGCAGAGGTTCTAGGCCAGCCCTCGACATAGATGGCATTATAGTCTAAGTGTTGATGGAACTCATAAGGAAGTGGATACCATTCATAGTTTGATAAACCAAATAAATAGTGAAATATGTTTTTATACGAAATGATCGCTAACAAAAATTGCTCAAGATCGAAACAATGAATTATATAGTCGATTTAACAACAGCACAATTACAGTAAAAAAATTATTAGAAGAACTTTCCTTTTTTTGTGCCAAATGATCAATGCAGTAAAATTGTAAACGTACTTTTAAATTAAATCTCACCATAAACATCTTCATCAAATATTAATTATTTTCTATTGAAAGGACATTTTTCATGGATCATTTCTGCAGAATATATTTGTCACGAAGGATATTCTTTTCGAAGGACTATTTCTCAGGAATATTTTATATGGAGCACATTTTATACGAAGGACTTTTTTTTAAGAATCAAAAACTAAGGACATTTCGTTAAGGACATATTTGCAAGGACATTCTTGACTGTATTCACTCGAGTGTATCTGAGAAACCAATTATAGGGTTTTGTAGAGCAAACTTTCCTCTACAAAACTTACTATGTCACATTTCTCCATAATATAGTCATTCTCAGATGTGATAATCCTTTCGAATATTTCTTGTTAGAAAGTTGTAGTTTTTAAACTAATTTGTCTTATTGTTGTCAATAAACTAACGAATCTCAATCGAACCAATTAAAATAGGCCAGATTGTAGAGAATTGAAAGACACATCTTTTAAGAAAAAGTTTGTCTTATTAACAAAGAGAAATAAGTGAAATAGTGGCAAAATACAGAGACCGCTATTTATTCTGCTTCACCCGTTAGAGAAAGATATTCATTGTTTAAAATAGAAAAAAAAAGATTTTATAATAAGCTCCTTTTCCTAAGATACAACGTTGTTACTTCTATGTATCGAAAAGTTTTTTCAAAGAAATAATACTCTACAGAAAACGGTGTTCTATAGTATTATAGTAGACAATGATTGTTCATCTTCATAGCTTATCACTGCCAGTGACTGAATGATTACATAAAACATTACTCTTTCGCAATTCTTGAGCTCGAGGAAGCGAATTTGTCGATTTTACTTTTTGGTTTTAATAATATATTGGAATACTTTCTGTAAAATCGTTTTAAAAAATTTTCTGCTACTCTCCCCACTATTTTGTAACCATCTTTTCACTTTTTCGATCCGATAAGGTGGGGATCATGACAAGAAAAGCATAAATAATAAAAATCTGGTAGAGTATTTCACCTGTATTTCGATGAAGATAGGGTTTAGTTCAAAAATTTTTTACCAAAATGATCAGCTAAAAAAGTTCTATAAATCCCGAAAATTTCATCAGATTTGAACAAGGTCACTTGATGAATATCAAAAAATCTCGTGGACACATGTATATTGAACATCTCTTCTTACTATTTAAAAAAAATGAAGATGAATAATTTATTGGTTAATATTCTTGATTTACCTGACGAAATTTTACTTAATATTCTAAAAAAAACTTTCTAATTTGGATGTTTTACATTGATTAATTGTTAGTATTAGAAAATTCGATAAAACTGCATGCGATCAAACATTCATTCAATCAATCGATTTAACAAGTATATTATCGAATGAAAAGGATAATTCAAAAACTAATCAAATATTTGATCGATTTTGTTTTGAAATTTTACCACGAATCCATAATAATATTGAATATCTCACAACTGAAACATGTTTCTTGGACCATATTTTATATACCCATAAATTTATTAATTTACATCGAATTCGTTTAATCAATGTTGATGTTAATATGGGTTCGAACATTTTTAGTGGTAATATATTTGATTTGTTTACATTAAAATGTTAAAAAAAGTCCATTTATTGTTAATTTTCAATATAAAATATCTGAATTGATTTTAATGATTGACTATGAAGTTCCAAATTTATCAATGTTTACATTACTTATTGATATCTACAATCGTATATTTAATTTATTATCAAATTTAAAATATATATAAATTTGGATGTGAACAATGATTTATTATCAACGATATGTTCTTCATTAAATATGACTCATTCATTTATTAAATTACATAATATTGATGATTTTTTTCATCTATTTGATGGTTGTCTTAATCAGTTACATACATTTTTAGTTAAACTTGCTGAATATGTTCACGATCCATCATTACTTCGACGTATTCCAATAGAAATTACACACAATTTTTTTAGATTATTAAATAATATGGTAAATATTGTGACAAAAAAAGACCCTTTTTTTAATTTTCATTTGTTTTCAAATCAATAAAGAATGTTTAAATATCAATTCATATCTTTTATGTTTAGAAAAATTTGGATAAACTAAATTATTTTTCATTGTATGTACAACTTTCAACAAGTGAATTTGATAGTTTAATTGTTCCATTTATTCGTCGAATGTTATATTTAAAAAAAAACTTGAATTATCACTTCTTCTTAGCCAACGAACTTCATTTATTAATTGTACGTATTTTGAAAATTCATTTCTCAACCAAATTCTATATTTAGAAAGATTTATTTTCTATAATGTTATTGATCATATTCGACGTACATTTATTCAAAGAGGATATTATATTGATGATTATATCAGTTATACAAATTATTTAAATAGAATATGGAATCAATGTCATTTTTATTCGATTTCTTATTAAATGGAATATTTATAACCTATTTCGCATAGTTTCCCCAGTGGTTTATTTAATAATGTGCGCATTCTATGGATGCGAGATGAATATTCGTTTTTTATGAAAATGTCACATTCATTTCCACTATTTTGTCGTTTGGCAATTTCAAATGGAATCGAAGAAAAAGTATTTTAAGTCTGATGTAAGGGTATACGAAGTTGATGGATACATGTTCGAGAAAATTGGTTCTCAGATAAGCACTCTTCCTTGTTGATTACTACGCGTCAGATCTTTCGGTAATATTTGCACAAAAATATGTATAAAAAAAAAGGTGAACTGGTCACTTCAAGTCCTGGTGTTGAGTCTTAATGGACATCAATCGTAAAGATAACATTCAAATAGAAGAAGATCTTTCATAAGCTGCAATATGATGTGCTCCGTTTGCAGCAATTTCTAAATAGTTTTTCTTTTTTAGTTTCTTTTTAGTAATTGTATGAACAAATGTCCAATGACTTTTCAAGAGGAATTCAAACGAAATGCATCTGTCCGCCTCGAAGCTGAACTAATAGTGAATGATATAATGGAGTTAAATATAGAAACGACTAGACATTGACTTCGTTCGTTTATCGTAACTGCAATAAGTGAGACTTATGATTTTTGAGAAATTATCAACTGGTTCGATTCTTGAGCGAAAATAATTCTTTTTTAGATATTTGACGTAATAGAAACTATTCATATCCATTAAAGAACTTATGAATGTTAATATGGTGTTATTTGTTTATAGTAGCGTAAGCAGAAATAGATATATAGTTGCACTGCCCTAAAATTCTAAGAAACTGTCTGAAATTGTAGTCTACAAAAAATTTTTTTTTAATAACGATAGTTTTGGGTGATCCCAACTATATATCGACCTGGTTACGCTACTAAACTTGCTCATGGAAATCAGAACATCTGAATGACATCTAGTTCAGTTTTCTAAAAGAAACAATCCTATAGCTATAAATACTGCATTGTAAAAGTTATAAATATTTATCTGTTCGTTTTATTCACTCAAGTTAGAGTTCAAGATTAGAAAATATAACATCTCTGATAAGAGAATACGACAAGATATCTGTAATAAACTTGAACCGATTTTCTCGAGGATAAGAAACTCAAATTTAACGTCTGTTTTTCATGATGATACAACATTTATTGAGTAAATATTTGGCGAGCCATCAAAGAGTGTACATATCCCCTGGTCCCTCACCCATTCCCTCACCCATACCCTCACCCGCAAGGATCATGACTCTATGAAACAATACAAATGACGCCATAATGCTCAGCATAGTCGAAAACCTATTATTCGTTGATTTGGGCGTCTGCAAGTTGATAAAAAAGCTCTGAGTGGGTTTAAAATCAAGCATTTCAGGGCATATAGTGCATGAGGTCTAGCATCTCATAGGAAAGTCAGAAAGGGGTCGGGTTCGTTTTGTTCGATAGAAAAAAGATAGGGCTATCAACTGGCATCCTCAGAATTAAAACGATAATGGAAAATTTAAAACCACAGTTTTGCAAAAATCTCTATTTCTTACAAAGCAGGGGAGAGCAAGAGGGAATCTAGTTTAGGTGTTTCAATGCCCTCAACATTTCTCTTTCTAATGGTGTAAACCACAGGTCTCTATTTTGTTCCTATCAGGAGTTATTCAAAAAACCGTGAGGTGCCTTCTATTTTGAAACAGATAGCAGTCTCCTTTACTTCTCTCTCTTCATACTCTCTCTCCAAAAAAGTTAACAACTGCTCGAAGATGCTGGTCTGTGCTATAAAAAAACGGTAAAATGCGATTGAATAACATCTTGTATTTGAGATAAATTTGAGAATGATTGCCTTAAACTGCTTGTTGTTGTGATGCTTTCAAACAATTTCTGATGTTTTATAAGCAATTGCCTGAGTAGACGAGAAACGAAAAAGTTGAATTTTTTACCCACGAGAAGCACACACATTCGTACAGAGAATATTATTTTAAGAGCAAAAAAGACGCAGCGCGCGTGCTTCGGGTTGCTAGTATTGTTTACCTTTGTGGAAAAAAAATATTTTGACCGCTAAAAGGTGCACTGTTTAGGCATTATGTCATCCATTTTTTCGTTACTTCTCTGCCTGAATGAATTGAAAAATGAAAAATCACTAAAATTTTTTTCTATACTAGTCATATTTCGTCTTGCTCAAATCAAAGTAAGCTTTTCTTGGAATTTGTTATCATAATTGTTATCGAAGGCACCTTAATTTTCGATTTATTTCTGATGAATAAATTTTATTTAATTGTTTGTGATGTTGCTGTAGATTTTCTTTGAAATAGATAGATTAAATTCAACCTTTCCAAGTCTCAAATCTGTCGATCTAGTGAGAGTTGTTAAGCCTTTCCAAACCTAAGGGTTCCACCTATGTAGTCATGACCATATCTCTTAAGAATGAGGGAAAATTCATCTATATAATAATGTTGTGTGTCGTGTCTGGTCCCTTTCCTATTGATCAATTTTTTGGTAGGATCAGGACACGATAGTTGTAGGGCAGAATAGGATAGAATAAGACATTTACAGGATAGTAACATAGGATAGGACAGGGAAAATGTAAGAAATGAAACAACTGCAATTTCACTACTTTCAAATCATTTTTGACAGTTAAAATCACAATCACTAGTACGTGACATTTACAGAAAAATGTAATTGAGATACCGTATTATTTAAATAAAAAAACAGAATGCCAGATAGTAATGTGTTTTATTGATTATATCTCTTAAGATTGTCGAGGTCGATGTTTTATTGGTTCGGATTCTCTCTGGTTGTAATTTTTGATACTTGGTTTCTTTTCTGGTTTTATAAAAATAGCGATTATGCAGTGTTTACATTTCAGTTGAATAAAACATATGATTAAATATCATTGAAAATTTATGAAGATTCATTAATTTAGAATTCATAAAGAGAAAAAAATTCTTTTCCTGAAAGAAAAGGTTTTACGACTGTAAATATCTTTTAAAGTTTGCCTGTTCATCCTAACCAATCAGAAAACGGAAATCACTAGATCGATAAGATTAGTGCGTAATACATCTTAAAAGTTTTCCATAGGGTTTTGAGGCCAAGGAATCAATTGGTGCTATCAGATTTGGAAATTTTTTTGAAAATTGTTTTCGGTCTACATGAGGTTTTTTTATGAAAAAAACGATTTTCTCACAAAGTTTAAGCAAAAGCTTTTGGGGTCGAGTAGTCTAAATCCATCAATAGTTTCTGAAAGTATTTTTTTTTGGAGATTGGTTTTTCATATAAAAGATGAGATTTTTACAATAAAGGTTTTCGAGACCGAGGATTCGCTTGGTGTCATTAGTTTCTGGACATTTTCATGAAGTAATTTTTTTATGAAAAGGTACTTTAAAAAGATCACTTGTGTACAAAGTTTGATCAAAGGTTTTCCAGATTGGAAAATCGATGGGTATTATTAGTTTTTGTAAAAGTTCTTGAAATGAGTTTTTTGATTGCAGAGGATCACTTGCTAAGAAAATAACGATTAATTTTCTAGGTGGAAGAGAAATCATATGACATAAAATAAGTTTCCAGCTTTACATGTATGCTTGTTTCCAAAGTTACTTTGTATGTTTTTGTACTCAATCCAAATGGAAAATGACGTCGGCTAGATTAATATAAAATTTTGTGATATCCTTGAAAAAATTCTACGAAGGGTTAACGACGGTGAAGAATTCGAATCTGGAATCAAATATGTGATTAGTAGCGAAGTAATAAATAATTAGTAATTAGTTCTATACTGTTTCTTAAAATGATTGGTCCAAATTAATCGTAGATCGATAAGTCAAAACTGAGTTGATTTTACCAAATAATGAATAATAAATAATATGAATTGTCTTCAGTCACCTTTCGCCAAAAAGATTTCACTATGGAGAACTCAAATTTAAGGTTAAGTTTTCAATATCGAAAGTTATTGATTAATGATTCATAACTAAATCATAGTTTCTTATAAAACTGGCTAATTGATATCGAGCACGAAAAATGCGAATTTTAAGTCAATGAAAACCTTTCTTTTGCGTTTCTTGGCTTTTTTGACGAGCTCCTCGTTATTTTCAGCTTGCCTGAAGAAGGGTCAAGAGTTGTGAATCTATGCTCAAGATTGATTTTGATTAAAACATTCTTCCTTATTGATCACCACACGGCAGATTTCTGAGTAAGATTTATACAGAAATGTATAAAAAAAACTAAAGCGGACGCTTTAAGCCCATTGTTGAGTCTTTATAGACACCAACTTTAAGATAATATTCAAAGTAAACGAAGATCATCTCCAGGCCACAGTGTAAAGCGCTCTATTTGTGGTAACTTTTAAATGATTCTCCTTCTGTTAGTTTCGTCTTGGTGAACGTGATAACAATAGCACAACACTTTTTGAGAAGAAAATCAATAAGATGCATCTATTCGCTCGAAAACTGAACTAATATTGTAAGATAGAGTGCTAATACATATGGAAATGGTTAGTCGTGAGACTGACGAACGACTAGGCGGTGGCTAAAAGATTATTTCAAACGATAATTTTTAATTGGATCTCAAGTGGCTTAGATGGATTTTTCAAAGAACATAATTAATGCTAATTTAAGAAGGAGTGTGACAACATATTATTTTATTAGAATGAAAAAACAATTGAAAACTATGATGTAAGCTACACAATATTTTCTAAATGCTGGAAATATTTAATTGTGAATCAGTATGCTATGAGTGAACTCCTTCTTGTACGCACTAGAATCCTAATGTAACACATAGTACATAGAAAAATACACAGTATATGGAAACGACTAGTCGTGAGAAGCCGAACGGATGCAGGCCGGCAAGCGACTAGACGTTCGTTCAAATAGTTTATGGTAATCATAATAAACGTGAGTTGAGATGTCTTCAGAAATTGTCAAATGATTCGGTTCTTGAACCAAAGTAGTTCTTTGTTAGATATTTGACGTAACACAATCTATTTAGTAAGGACTTTCTGAATGCTAGCATGCCGTTATTTGTGTGCTGTAGCGTAGGCACGAATAGATATGTAGTTGTGCCGTCGTAAAAATTTAAGAAGCTGTCCGGAATACCATAGTTTTGAATGATCTTCACAATTTCTTAAAGCCATTCCTATCAAAAAGAATGAGTGATGACATTAAATGATGCACTAATTATACTCATGTCGAGACATTAATGTCAACTACGGTAGTTTATATGCTTATCTATAAGAAATCACATTCCATACTGAGAATTAATATTGTTTGACATAACAGTTTCAGAATAAGAGCTTGAGGTTTTCGTGTACAAATTTCTACGTAATGATAGTCTTTAATATGAATATAAGAAATAAGGTTTATTCTATCAAGAAACGGGTTAAAATGACGATTATGATTTTTGTATGAATCAGAGGTAGGAATAGGGGTAGCGCTTTATTTTTAGTTTCACTTAATTAAGTTACTTTATTAAGTAGTTTTACTTAACACTTAATATTAATAAAAAAAATTACTAGTCGTCACTTAATCACTTAATAATAAGTGATAAGTGAACACTTAATTCTTAATATTAAGCGTTAAGTGATCACTTAATTTTTTAAATTAAGTGCTAAGCCAAAACTTAACGTTTAATATTAAGTATTAAGTTTTCACTTTAACACTTAATTCACTTAATATTAAGCGGTTAAGTGTTTGATGTCAATAAAATATTATTGTATTTGATTTTATTTCCCCTATCGAAGTGAGGGTAATGCGAAATTCCTTTGATTGTATTCAGGATCTTACTCCCGAAATTGACTGTGTATTGTGTTTGTCCGTAGACAGTAGCTCTACTCTATGTCGGAGCAGAAACATAACCTTCAGGAATACCCTTAGGCCCTCAAGTGCTATACTACTGGGGTGTCCATAGGCCCTTAAGTCCTATACTATGAGGGTACCCATGCGTCCTCAAGTACTATATTATGGGGATACTCATAGGTCCTCAAATACTATAGTATGGAGATACTCATAGTATAGTACTTGACGACCCGGGGGTACCCCCTTAGTATAGTAGTTGATGAGTCATGGATATTCCCATGATATAGTACTCTAGGACTTATGGGTACTCCCATAGTATAGTACTTGAGGATTCATGGGTACCTTCATAGTATAGGACTTAGGGACCTATGAATACCCTCATAGTATAGTACTTGAAGACCTAAAGGTATTCCTGAAGATCATGTTTCAGCTCTCACATAGAGTAGAACTACTGTCTGTGGACAAACACAATACACAGTCAATTTGGGGATTAAGACTCTGAGTACAGCTAAAGGAATTTCGTATTACTCTCGCTTCAGTCGGGGAAATAAAATCAAATAGAATGATATCTTAGTGACATTAAACACTTAATCGCTTAATATTAAGTGTTAAGTGTTAAGTCAACACTTAATTCTTAATATTAAGCTTGATCTAAAACTTAACACTTAGTGTTAAATTAAGTTAAAGTGCCACCCCTAGACAGGAATATTTCAATAAAACGATCGTTGTTAAAGAGTGGATGTTTGTTTTCTGTTTTTCATGCGATCAAAACTATGAGATATAATACAGTCAGAATCGGAATTATTTTGAGTAATAACCGTAGTAAGTTTTCTTCAGAAAAGGATCAGCGAATCCGTAGGATGAGCGCTATTTGTGATATTTTTCTTACAATGGAGGTGTTTGTGTTGTAAGTTGAAAAGACCAGATATTTTTGCATCAAAAGAAAGCTCTCACCGCCAAACTAACAAGGTTAAAATATTAGTGGCCATTGGCGTGACTAGAGGGACATATTCAATTTTTACGGTACTCACGGTTAGGATACGTAGGAACGTTAGGATTATTTACATCAATTTATTATGCAATTAATTGAATATTTTAATAGTAGACTTCGAGAATCTTTCTGAAATTTATCAATAGTATTAAGATCACAGTAGTTTCGATGTCTTATAGAAATTAAATAGTACCAATCGTAAAGAAATGGTCAATAGACCACCAAATAACGCATCAACGCACTTAAAAAGTATACACACACATCATTTTACAAACGCATCATATACTTCTTTGTTGCCATAGTACCTAAGTTCCAGAAGACATCGAAACTAGCGGGATGTTGATGCTATTGATAAATTTCAGAAAAGTTCTTGTAGCCTACTATTGAAATACTAAGGTGATTGCATAAAAAAATGAATGTAAATAATCCTAAGATACCTATATGCTGTAACCACGAATACTGTAAAAATTGAATATCTCCCTCTAGTCAAGCCAATGGCCACTAATATTTTAACCTTGTTAGTTTGGCGGTGAGAGCTTTCTTTTGATGCAAAAATATCTGGTCTTTTCAACTTACAACACAAACACCTCCATTATTAGTATTATCAATAGAAACTAGATGAAGTTCGCACTTGAGTATCAATAAAGATAAATATAATGTGTAGTGAAAACAATCAAGCAGTAGTCATCAGCTATGTGAATAGATGATATAATTTCTCTTTTAGCCTAAAAACAGAACTACTTATACAAAATATTACGTTTGTCACCAAGTGATCATTCAGAACTAGATGGATACAAAAGAATCAAAACATAATATTTCCACATCATCAATGGCTGCTGTTACAACTACAACAACAGCAGTTAATACTATTAATGCAACTGGGCGAATCCTCCAGAATTATTTGTTAATTTGGGTCGATGCCAACATCCATGAATCAAACAAAGATTTACAAAACACATTGGCACAATTGAGAAGTATTGTTAATCAGGTCAATATTTTTACCGAACGAGATGAATGTATTGATTTTCTTACTGATGTTGATGATGTGAAAGTCTTCTTAATAATAGAGAGTACAATCGGTCAGCAAATAATGCCCCTTATCAATGATGTTCCCCAACTGAATAGTGTTTATGTGTACTGTGATAATAAATGTCTGCGTCAGCAATGGTCCCACGAATGGATTAAGATTAAAGGTGTGCACACATCCATCACATCCATTTGCAAAGCATTACAAACAGCAGTAAAACAGTACAATCAAGATAGCATACCTATAAGCTTTGTCACAGTAAAAGAAGGAGCTTCTAGCCAAGATCTACATCAACTGGAGCCCAGCTTTATGTACACCCAAATACTCAAGGATATCCTCATTAACATGGAATATAACGAACAATCCATAAAGAATTTCATCGCTTACTGCCGAAAAGATGATTACGGCTCACCAACCGCTGTTACTCTATTTGAGAATGAATACTATGCTCACTCACCAATCTGGTGGTATACTTTCCCCTCATTCATCTATTCACTGCTAAATGGTGCTTTACGTCTCCTGGATGCGAACATAATTATCACTATGGGCTTCTTTTTACGTGATCTTCATCAACAAATCGAAGAATTACATAAAAAACAGGTTAGTGGTTTCAAAGAGAAATCCTTTACGGTGTATCGAGGGCAAGGTATATTGGCCAAAGATTTTGAGAACCTTCGTAAAACAAAAAGAGGACTAATATCTTTTAACAATTTCTTATCCACCAGTAAAGACCGAGATATTTCTCTGGGATTTGCCCACGGTGCTCTAACAAACACTAACATAATCGGCATTCTATTTAAAATATCAATTGATCCTGCTATTTCGTCCACTCCTTTTGCCCTCATCCAACAATTTAGTTATTTTAAAACGGAAGAAGAAATTCTTTTCTCTATGCACACCGTCTTTCGTATTGGTGAAATTATACAAATTGATCAAAACAATTCACTTTATCAAGTGGAACTTACACTAACATCAGATGATGATTCACAACTTCGTACACTCACCAAACATATACAAGAGAGCGCCTGTGGAACACGATGGCAACGAATAGGTGCTCTGTTGCTTCACATAAAACAGTTGGATAAAGCAGAAGAGCTATTCAAATTATTATTTGAGCAGACATCCAATGAGAGTGATAAAGCACTTTATTATACTCAACTTGGATATGTTAAAGATGATCAAGGCGATTATGAAAAGGCCATCTGGTACTACGCAAAAGCATTTAAAATTCGTCAAAAAATTCTTCCTGCAAATCATCCTGATTTAGCTACATCCTACAACAACATAGGTTCGGTGTATGACAACATGGGAGAGTATTCTAAAGCACTTTCGTTTTTCG
>JAJEKB010020048.1:203666-239533 GCA_022393335.1 Macrotrachela quadricornifera
TTTTTAATATAGAGTCATACATCAATCTTAGTAAGTGCGTCATTATTCAGAATATTGACTATACGACATTCAGTTATGACCGAAAAGGTTCTAAGTACCGCTCAGGTAGGATCCAGAAAGTTTTAGATAGTTTCTTCAGATGGAGTCCAAAATATCCTAGGTGCCACCCGTAGGTAAGTTTCAAAAAGTTCCAGATAGTATCTCAAGATAAGTGGAAGAAGTCATGGATACCAGCCATAAGCAAATCTAGCAGGTTCCGGAGATAACCACCAAGCAGGGCTCGAACAGTTACAGACATCACTTTCTGTCAAATTCTGAAAATGCAAAGTAGTAGCCTAAATTATGTTGTCGAAACTGGTTGATTTTACCTTGCAGATATTCCCTTCCTACTGATACCTAATCAAACTCATGTTAATTTCAGTCAACTCACAGTGAAATCCAAGTCCAACTCCAGTCAACTGTAAAAATTGGAGTTGGAGTTGGTACACCTCTGGTAGAAATTATTTGAAATCATTGAAAATCAAGGAAATCATGAAATTAGTTCGTTCCCCTTTGATTCATTCAAAAAATTATTACGCCGCTTTGTATATCATCTACTAGGCTGATGTAGAAAGCTTGAGTCCATAGTCAAAAAAGCTTTGAAATTTACTGAAAAGTACTAACGATTTCGAAATTTCGTATTGGTTGACTAATATTTTTCTCGACAAGTATAGCGAAAATCTAATGAGAATGGTTAACCATTAATATTTTTCAATACTATCTTCGATAATTACGTTAAAATGACACATATTTAGTTACACTATTTTGTAATAATTATCGTTGATTTCTTTGATTTCTAATAATTTCTGGTATTAGAAATCAATTTGTTTCCCCTTGAACACGATTCTCTAAATCTATCGTCCATACATCATTCTTTCGCGCACTAAATTAATCAAGACTAAATAAAACTACGATATTTTTCGTATTTTCAATTCCATATCGAACAAGTCTACGAAATTTATGTATATATGATAAATAAGAATGTCCTTTAACCTCCATTGATAGTCGTTGATTTCAAGTGATTTCTGATGATTTCTGCTGATTTCTAGTGATTTCTGTTGATTTCTATTGATTTCCGTGATTTCCCTTGATTTCCGTGATTTCTATTGATTTCCAAGTGATTTCTGGCTAGAAATCAGTTTGTTCCCCCTTGATATATATGTTAAATTTATTATAGAAAAGGGCAAGGTTTTCAAGTACACCGTAGCAAACTTGTTATGAGAGTCAAAACATAGTAAGAACGATGATTAAAGCATGTCTTATATATAACATGGGAATCATTTTAAATTAAGATCATGATGTCGTTTACCATGGATATATGCTTCTCGAACAAAAATCGTGATCCTTCGATCAACATCCACACAATGTAACATGTTTCATTTAGAGATTACCTTCAAATTCACTTCTTTTTAAATCATTGCTTTTATTACTATCTCGTATATGTTCTATGCTAATTAACAGACACGATACAGTTTTTAATACCTATCTTTTATTTGCAATTCATACTCACTGTAGAAGTATATCTTACTTCCAAAAAATGATGCGTGGTATTGATTCCATTTATTCACAATATAACAAATTTCATCGTGTTTCACATTTTTAATCCCACAGGGATTGCGCTGAAAGCTTTTCTATAGTTAACGTCACTAAAAGGCGTTTCGGAAGACTGTTTGTCAAATAAAACGCATTTTGTAGCGTTTTTTCCCCAAAAGAATCTATCGCAAAGCTAAATTAAGATTGTATTGGAGTCAAGATTTTGATCATTTTAAGGACAATTCTTTTCATAAAGTAGCTTATATATTAATGAAGTTTTCATCAATACATGACAGGGAAAAAGATCTTTTTAAATCATCAGCAAGTTATAATATTGACGCAGTTCTCATACAAACCATTCTATTCAAATAGTTCGCTTTTTCTAAGAAAGATCATTTTCTTCTGCCCATTAATATAGTTATATTAAGTTAAAAACAACGAGCCAATAAGAAGTTTTGATTGATCTCGATACAATATCGAAAAACGCTCGGCGTAAGTCAGTATGAGAATTTCTAATATTTGGAATAGGCATGTACTGAACCTGAACTCAGGTTCGGCCTTCGAGATCGATCGGTCTACCTTCAGGTGAGGGTTCGGATTCAGATGCTCTCCAACCGATTTAGATACTGGTGAGTATTTATGTAATTGTCTTAGAGGTTTTTGAAGCATATAAATGATTATGTGAGGCACCGAATGGTTCGGTCAGGTTCGGAAACTTTTGAACATTGTAAAAACTTTTCTAGGACCTCCATGGGTCTTTAGTTTTTTGATTATTGTTTTCATTGTTTGTAGGCCTTTTATAACCTACTATGAAACCATTTCTTTTGGCTTACCATTATCTCTTTTATAAAGTAACTGAAAAATGACTGAACTCAGTACCGAACCCGAACCCAGACGTATCAGACTGACCTCGAACCTGAACGTTCGGGTCCGGTGTATGTCTCGTTTGGAATAAGAATAGAATGGATAGTTCAAATATTTGACCGTCCCAGTGCAGTGGATATTTACATAACTACGAATCAGGTGTTCTCGTGTTCGAATCCTCTTCTCAGTTCAATCAAGGTCGTCTTTTACCTCTTGGATAATGTAACCGTCGTAAGAGTCAATGCAAAACAGCAAACAAATAGGATCGTCAAGTTGATTCCTGATAAGAGGCTGATCATTTTTTATTTCTTTTTTGATTTTTTGGAAATTCTCCAAAAATGTGTTTCGCAGTGCTGGTAAAATGCGTTTTGAAAACGCGTTTTTTTCGCAGAAATTTTACCCATCGGCAATGGTGGCTTGCTTACGTTAAAATTTCCAATGTCTTGAATATAAGCTCGACTTCACATACTGCTAGATTTAGTTGAAAATTTTCGATTCACCGTACAAATCAGCGTTGGGTTTATAAATAGATTCCAAAGTTATAAATGTTGACCCTATATATAAATTCCGGTCCTGCTTATAAATCTCGAACTTATGTATAAATGTTATAAATTTTTGCGATTTCTGTTAAATTTAAATTTTTGAGAAAATCATTTCGAACTCTACAGTGATTTGTATTTACAACTATTTCAAAGAATATAAACTTAGCTTACATTTACCTCATGGTGCCAGCTAGTATTTGTTTCATGTTTACCTTAATTAAATTTCTTATAAAAACAAAACAGTTTCTTTGTAATAATCTTTTAAATATTTTTAAAATTTAATTGATTATTTGTTTACGTCGAACTAAACAGTTATCATTCGAATTTATTTTTTCTTTATGACTCGTCAATGATTCATTGGGCGAATCATTTGATAATTGAACAGATATTTTAGAAGACAATGAAGTAGTATCAACAATAGTATTTGGTCTATTGTATAACAATATATCCAATGTTTTCTGCCAAACAAAAACAATAACAACATTATTTAATAAATTTAATAATTGCACAACGTACGAAGCAGTGTCACATATTCCAAATTTTGAAGATGCATCCCCCATATCTCGTAGAAGATGCTACATTTCCGACTAGAAATATGATATGTGTATCCAAAATTTAGGATATGTGACACTGCTGCATAATTTTATATTTATAGGAAAATACAAAAGCTAATTGATTACTCTGTCCGATGAATCTGTTTTATCATTTTCTTCTTGTATTTTATTGAAATCATTCTCATATGTTCGGCTGCGATTGAACTACGTCACAGTTGTTAAAAAAGTGGCGACATGAGTTTTATTTTTCAATTAATTCATTTTTTTCGTATATTATGTGAACAAGTTCTTCTTTACTTAAATTTTCAATCTAAAAAAAAAGAATGTTTCTGTAATATTTCTGCATCTATTTATTGTTTGTTATTACTGTCATTTTATTTGGATCTATTTTGTTTGTATTCGATACAAAACAGTGAGTTATATTTAAATCAAAATCAGTTTTTTCTGATAAATTACATGTTGTAATAAAACAACTTTTATAAAGTGACATTGCTTTCTCATAAATCAATTGATGTTTCGTTTATCATCTAGCACGCGCAATATCGAAAAACACTGAAATCAAACGAACGAATATTCAACAATCCATCCATTATTGAACCATATTATAGACTCCGATCCTTTTCAAGATTGATTGTATTTCCTTCATGAACAATCAATGTAAACTTGATTTTTTTTCAAACGATGCATCGTGAAAAGTTCTACAAATATTGTAAGAACAAATCTTTATTGAATTGTCCTAATGGTATCTTTCGTATTCAAAATGAAAAGGTTACATGGTAATTTTTTGTCCGAATGTATTGAATATTTGGTAGACTTTTTTCGTTTTGCAGATATATCAAATTGAGAAAATGACAACACCTTGACTGTTTTTTCAGCAGATACGCTATCGAAAGCTCTGCAAAAACTATATGAGCAACTTCCTATTACGAAAATGTTAACGTAATATAAATTGATATTACGTAATCGTATATATCTCTCTAGCCTTTATTTATGGAAAAACATCGATATATATGTATCACAAAAAAGAATAGAAATAAAAGGTCATCAAGGACGAAATATAGATGATATTAAGGGTACCCCCCCCTCTTTTTTTCTGTCGAACTTTTTGGAAAATTTTTTTTTGTTTATATGTGCTGTAGAGAGACCATGTGTTGGTATCTCGATTGTCGTTTAAATGACCTCGATTGGTCCTGCCATTCAATTACTATCGGGTGTCCACGCAAAGCCATGACCAAAAAAAACTTTTTTTCAAAAAAATTTTTTAATGTGCTCAGTGGATTCTACATGAAAAGTTGTTTATAAAAATGTTGAAAAAAAAATCATAGTGTTCCCATACTTATTTTTTAGTTTTCTCAAAACTAGTTTTTCATCCACAGAGTTTGATTGTGCCACCATCAACCCTACCTTAACTTTGTCCGATCGAGCTTTTGAAAAAAGCTGAAAAATACCTATGAGATACAGCCGTAGGTGATCTCAAAAAAAATTTCAGCTCAATCGGACGAAATTTGATGCGGAAAACCGGTGGCACAATGAGACCTTATGGAAAACCATTAGTTTTCCAAAAAATCCAAGAAGACCCCTTTTGAAAATTTTTTCGTCGAACACGTGTCGCATCAATTTAGGTACTATATTTGTGGTAAAAATTTCAGCTCGATTGGATTTACCGTTCTTGAGATCTAAAAATCATGAAAAAAGAGGGGGGGGTGTACCCTTAAAGAATCAAAGAAAACGTATATCATAAAAAAAGAAATATAATATAAAATCAAAAAGAATAAAGGAAAGAGAAATCAACTAGAAATGATTAAGTACGACATCATTATAACAGAAAACAAAAAGTCTCCCAAATACTTAATACATTCGGACGAAACATTACCATGTAACCTTTTCATTTTGAATACGAAAGATACCATTAGAAAAATTCAATAAAGATTTGTTCTTACAATATTTGTAGAACTTTTCATGATGCATCTTTTGAAAACAAATCAAGTTTATATTGATTTTTCATGAGGGAAATATTCTTAAAATACTGAATGTTACAATTATTTTGATTCATCTTGTATGTATATTAATCCTCATATCACCACCCGAGGTTCTAGGGGATCCCAGAGAGTAGAGCTAATTATACATGTATAGTTGGTGAGATATCGCTTGAATTCGGTCGCTGTTTGAGTCACTGATGCGTTGTATATCATGAGCATTCGAAAGTGAATGGAACTTGGTCTTTGTATTATATCATCACAATTTTCTGGAATGTTCTGTATCATCCTAAAATTCATAGCTGAATAAAAAGAACCTAGATGAAATCGATGGATAGTTTTCATTGTAAATCCTTCCGCTCGAATAAGCAAAATTTGATCCAGATATCCACACCTAATATAAAATTTTGTTGGGTGTTAGTTCATATGAATTCGATCAAACTCGTGTATACATATATATGTCACTTGCTTTTGAGGTCAGTTGATACTCTCTTTCCCTGCTATTTTTTATACGTTTTGATTTTTCTTTCTTTTGGTCGTATATATTTGGAATCTTCCTTTGACAGTTCTTTCACATCTTTTATGGTGGAATATGTTTGCTGCGATTTTTCATACCATTCGACCTGGAGAATTTTTGTGAAAACTTCCTCAAGATATTGAATCGATCTCTATGAATAAGCAGTGCGTGAAATTATTACATCTATTTCTCTGATTAATTCTCGATTACCAGTTCGGCGTTACCATTTAGCAAATTCCTAGTGAAGGCGTCAATCCAAGGGTACAAAGAGACGTTTTGACGATTCCGACAAAACCTACGATAAAGATCATTAAAATATTGATGGCCAGGATTCTGAAGCAGCGATTGATCTAGAAGATGGCTCGGAAGACGAGATGGAAGACACTTCAGATGATTCTGAAAATATTCCAACAGGTGAAGATGATTGGCAACAGAAAACCGATGTTAGTTCTGCGGAAAGCGACAGCGATTCTGATAGTGATCAAAGACCCAACGAAACTTCGTTCTAAGCCTGATCAAAAGTCAATGGCGACTGCATTTTTGTCAAAATCTGGTCTATATTGGAATAAATCTGAACCTCCACGAGGAAAAATACAACAGGCAAAAATTCTACGGCAATGAGCCGGTATCGGACACTCAGCGACAAGAATATCAACAGTAAAAGATGCTTTTCAATTGTTATGTATAGAAGAAATGGTATCCATCATCGTCAGAGAAACAGATAAGTGTGCAAGAACAGCTGGTGTAATATGAAATGAACAGAACACTTACAAGAAACGGCATTGGAAAGATACTAACAATGAAAATAAATTGGGTATTTATTGGACTGCTGATGCTTGCAGGTGTTTAAAGATCTCAAAATGAACATCTCAACGAATTATGGTCGATAAATAATAGCCGGCCAATATTTCGAGCGACCATGTCAAAGAACCGAACAGACAGTTTGCTGTGGTTCTTCAGATTTGACGATGTAGTTACACAAGATACAAGAATGAAAGTAGAAAAACTAGCACGAGCTAGTGAATTTTGGTCGATATTTTTAATACAACTAATGCCCAAAACGCCTGGTAAATATGAAATAATGCGGTGAAGTCTACATTGGACGTCAACCTGGAACAACTACTCTTTCGAACAAGAATGCTACCAAGGAGATGGTCAAAAGATTAGTCACACCTTGGATCAACCATGGTCGATGTGTTGCCACAGATAATTACTTTACAAGCGTTGAATTTGCAAAAGATTTATTTGGAGTTCAAACCACTTTAGTTGGAACAATTCGAAAAACCGCAACCAAATCATAAACGTTTCGAAAAATCATCGATACTCTGTTTTAATGGGCAGCTCACATTAATGAGCTATGTATCAAAGAAGAACCAAGCAGTGATTCTTCTTTCATCTATGTATCACGACACGACAGTCAGTGAAGCAACACACAAGAAGCCGGAGACTATATTGTATTGCAACCAGACAAAAGGTGGTGTTGCTCATATAGATCATACGGTTCAAATTTATTCTTCCAAGCGAAACATTAATCGATGCCCAATGGCATGATAAGAAACAAATACCGCCGACGATTATTCCTTCAAAAAGTGGTGTCATTTTCATTGCTATCCGGCTCATCATAAGATAAATTGTGACTTTTACTTAGAATCGTTTGATGAAGATAAAAAAACGAAAATAAAGTAACAAAGATCATGATAATACGATACAAGAAAACATTCGTCTTTTTTAATTTTATCTGTAGCGATGTTTTATACATAATTCCCACCTTTTCTTCACAACTTGATAGAAATTTTGTTATCGCTTCAACTCAAAGCTGTGCTGGGGTATACACAGACCCCAATCAAGAATATTTGACAAATGTATAACAATGTTTCTCTTGATATGATGTTGTTCACTGTACGCAAACCTAATATATGAACAAAAGACAATACAGTTTTATTACAGATATTCTAAATAAATTTGTGTAAGCCATGTTTTATAAGAAAAGTTTTTTTTAGAGAGGAAAGACGAATTTAAATATATATCTCATTTTGACACAACCAATAAAACAATACTTCCCATGTGGTTAACAAATCTCTTTCGAAAACATAGAACATGTTTTTTTGTCAAAAAATTTTTAGCTAGATAGGATAACTCATTCCATCAAAAATTAAGAGTAAGCTGGAAAAACAAATAAAATCTACAAGGAATGTTGAAGTATATCGGGACAGAAGTTTGGATCCACTGATGTGATCGATACCTTAACAACGTCTCTCCCCATCACAGACTGTGAGAGATACATTGGTAAACTACCTTATTTATGATATAAGCAGCTCGATCACATTTCACATTTTAATCTTGTAGGAATGGTGTCAGCAGTTTTTTTCATTGTTACGTATCTATATAAAACAAAGTTATTTTGATGTATCCTTATCACATGAATAGTTTTTATTAACATTTCGTTTTTTCTTCTCTTCCTTCACATGGCGTCATATATCAACAACAAGCTATCAAAAACACATGCGTGAGTCAGAATTGCACATAAAGTCATAATATTTTTGTACGAGTATTTATATATAAAATGGATCATTCTGAAATTCCATTAATTTTACAAGAACTTAATTTAATTGAAGATGATGTGACAAATATTTATCATCATGGTTCATGGGTATATGGCACTAATTCACCAACATCTGATCGAGATCTTTTGATTGTAGCTCGTTTATCTGAATCAAATCCATTGAATTTTTGGACTGATTTCGATTATTTTCATGATTTCAAACATTATAAATTATGGAATAAATATGATATTACTGTCTATACAGTTGAACATTTCGAAATATTACTAGAAAAAAGTTATTTAATAGCGGTTCAATGTATATTCTTACCAGATGAATTTAAAATAAAAGAAATAATTGATTATCGAAGAATTTATTTAGAAAAATATTTTAATACATTACGAATAAAACAAGCAGCTTTTTATGAAATGTACAGAGATTGGAAATTATATAAACCTGAAAATAATTCTTCATCTGATGTAATATCAAATGAAAGAATCTTATCACGACAAAATTATATATTTAAACATTTATTTCATGGTCTACGATATTTAGATTTTGCTGAACAATTAATTCAAACACGATCAATATATAATTATAAACGTATAACATATATATTTGAGGAAATGAAACATATACGTGGTGATCCAATAGATAATTCAAGTATGAAACGGTAATTATTAAATTTAATTAAATTTCTCTTTTTCAAAACTGATTAAAATATTTTCATCTTCTTTTAGTGTCGCTGAATTTGTTCAAATAAAAATGATTGAATTAAAATTAAAATTAGATACATTAGTATCAACCAATATTGTTAAAGGATCATTTGAAGCATATATTATATTTGATTGTACACATCATACTGAACAAATTATTGATAAACTTAAAAAAACATGTGAAAATACAAAATATAACATCTTTGTTATTCAATTAGATGCTGATCAAAATGAAGATAAACATGAACAATTAATAGTAACATCAAACTATAATGGTGAATATCCATTAATAATTAAACAAATTGAAAATGAAATCTCTCAAGATTTTCAAGATTTTAATATTATACGTATTAAAATTGAATCGTCAACATCAAATAAAGGTATACCAGATACTTATATTGATAAAAAATTATTTTGGAATAGAACAAATTATTTTGAATTTCATTATAAACTTCCATTAGATAAAGATCAAAAAGGACTTAAATTAAAAAAATTTATAAATACTTATCAATCTAAACATCGACTTAATCTAGATTTTTCACGTATTACATTCAAACAAATCGATGAGATGTATAGTCCTTATATAAATATAATTCGATTATATAATGTTGGTCGAGAAAAAGCATTTCATATAAATGATCAAATTCTAGAAGATTCAACAAAAAATAATATTCCATTATCAATTATAAAACATCGATTTATTGTTTATGATACATATAGTAACTCTCAAAATGAAAATGAAGATAAATAAATATAATAAAAAGTATCACAAAAACTTAAACTTTGTTTTTCAAAAGATTATTGAAATTAGAAGGATAATTTCACATTAATGTTATATTTTAACTAAACAAGAATAAATCATTTTCACTGTATTTATGCATAAAAATGTACTTATTGGAGCAGTTATCTATTACTCATATATAAAATGTCCTTCCAATTGAGTAGATGTCCGTACTTGTTGTAATGTGTATTTTGTCAAAAAAAACTTTTATTTTCTTGTTATTGCGCAAAATTACTTCATACCTTAGAATAATGCTGACTTAACTACACGTTTATAGTTCTGAATTTCACAATCAGAATGTAATATTTCAAAGATTGATGTATATATATAAGAGAAGCATTTCATTAGAAATTTATTATCAACCAAAAATAAATTAAAATGGATCGTTCTACAATTTTATCAATATTACATGAACTTAATTTAAATGAAGATTGTGTAGCTAATATTTATAATTATGGTTCATGGGTTTATGGTACAAATTCTCCAACATCTGATCGAGATCTAATGATTGTAACTCGATCATCAAATCAAAATTCATTAGAATATCATGATGAACTTGAATATTTTCATAATTTTGAATTACATAAATTATGGAATCAATATGATGTTTGTATACATAGTGTTGAAAATTTTGAAGAACTTTTAGAAAAAAATTATTTATTAGCTGTTGAATGTATATTTTTACCAAATGAATTTAAAATCAAAGAAGATATTGATTTTCGATCAATTTATTTAGAAAAATATTATAATAAATTAAGATTAAAACAAGTTGCTCTTTATGAAAATTATACAGCTATTAATATGTATAATTTAGAAGATGATTCAATATATCCACATCGTAGTACAATAGATGATGAAACAAGTCAAGGAAATAAAGATTATTTATTTAAAAATTTATTTCATGGTTTTCGATATTTGGATTTCACTCAACAATTAATTGAAACAAAATCAATATATGATTTTAAACATGTTACAGATATATTTAATGAAATGAAAACTATACGTGGAGATCCAACTGATGATTTAAATCGAGAACTGTAAGTTTATTTAATTAAACAATTCTTTTTTTTTCATTGTTACATTTTTTTAGTATTCTTGAATTTATTCAAGAAAAAAGTAATGAATTAAAATTAAAATTAAATGAACTTGTACCAACAAATATTGTTAAAGGAACATTTGAAGCACATATTACATTTGATTGTACACATCATACTGAAGAAATTATTGATAAACTTAAAAAAACATGTGAAAATACCAAATATAAAATAATATTTATTAATTTGAATACATATCAAGGTGAAGAAAAACAACAATTAATGACATCATCATATCATGTTGGAGAATATCCAACAATTATTCAACAAATTGAAGAAGAAGCTAATGAAATATTTAAAGATTTTAATATTATACGTATTAAAATTGAATCATTAGCATCAAATGAAGGTGTACCACAATTAGATATTGAAAAAAAATTATATTGGGATAATCAAACAAATTATTTTGAATTTCATTATAAAGTTTTAGTGACAAAAATTTCATTGAAAAAACTTCAAGAAATATGTCAACAAAATTATAGTTTAAAATTACATTTATCACGTAATGCATTTAAAGAAATCGATGAAGAAAATTTTCATTATATGATTACACAACGTATATTTGATGCTGGTCGAATAAATGCATTTAATAAAAATGAAGAAGCTGTTCAATATTTAACAAGAAATCATTTTTCACCATTAAAAGTTGTACGTGAATTTATTGTTTATGATTCATATGTTGATCTTGATTATGGTTGGAAATAATTTTGTTTTTTTTTTATTGTTTATTTCTGAAAAATATTTTCTCATCGTTTTAATAAATATAATTTGTTTTCTAATTATGAGAAGTTTTAACTACTCCGTACAGCTCGTTTTTTTTTCTTACATATTTTGCTTGAAGATGTACTAGAAAAGAAATGTATTTAATTACGATTATACTCAACAAAATTTTTTATTCTATCATTATTAAAAAAAAAAATTACAATATTATGATATTCGATGAAGTTTAAAACAATGATTTAATGTATTTTGATTATTACATAATGATACAATTATTCGTTTTCCAGACATTTGAAGTCGTCTAGCAGATGAATAACATGGTCGAATATAATATTGATTATCATGTCCTATTTTTTCAAATGTAAATGTTGAACATGAACGTGATGATTCTTTTCGATGTGTAGAAAGTATTGATGAAGATAACCAACGTTCTTCTTCATATGATATTAAAACTGTTAATGGACGTTGTGTTCCTTCATTATATAATTCATATTCTCTTAAACATTGATCAATATCAATTTGTTTTATAAAAAAAATACTATCACGATTAAGTCTTTTTGACATAATACATAAATCATCTTTACTATCTGTAAGCCATTCACCAGTTGATATACATTCAATCATATATAAACCATCAGTTACATAACTACTTTCAGAAAAACGTTTTAATAATATTAAATCATTCATGGATGATAAACGTAAAATAAGTGATGATGATAATAATGATGTTCGATATTCATCATCTTCATATTTATTTATTAAACGAATTGTTATATCTTCACCAACAATTTCATTTTTATACATTAATGTTAATGATATTAATTCATGATGTATTAAATAAGTTGCATAACGACGAATATCTTCTATTTGTGTATAACAATATATATTAAGTATATCTAAATTAGGACAATAATTTTGAATATAATTTATATATGTTGATAAATTATATGGATAACCAATTGATAAATATCGAAGATTAAATCCAATTGATGGTAATATAGTTGTTAAACAAAATTCAAATGTTAATTTATTTGTAATTTTTGCTAAATTAAATTCTTGTCCAATAAAATATTTTACAGCTTTTGTTAATTGTTTATTTAATCCAAAAAATCCATAAGCAATATGTTCTTTATTAAGATATTCGAATATTAAATAAATAATTTCCATTGGTAAATTTATTAATAACATTTTCGACATTGTTAACTATGTTATGTTAACTATTTAATATAACAGCAGTAGTCGAACAATAAAGTAGTCCCTTTCAATGATGATAACGCGAGTAAATATTGACAATTATAAGGTACTAAAAACCTTCATAGTCCTCAGATATATATTCATAACTTAATACAAGATAAAGAAAGAAAAAAAAAAGTTATTCTCATGGTAAGCTTTAACCACTATTATTGATTTTAAGTACTTTTAATATTCATATTATTTCCACCCACATAAATAAAATAAAATATGCAATATTGATTTTATTCACTAGACAAAAAAGAAATATAAAACTTGATTAAAGGTCGAATAAGTCGATCACGTGATCCAGAAATAGAAAAATAAAGTATTGAGTCTCGAATATTTTGTTTTGTCATAATGGACATAGTATAGAACGATGACGTATTTCATTAATGATCAATCGATTTAAATATTTTTATCAACAATAAAAGAACATGTGAATATAATTTACTATTCTGATCATATTCTATTCTTTTATTTTATTAATTCTTATATTATATCCTTTACAAAATTCATATAAAATCAAATAAATGTTTTTAAAATAATTTTTATTGTTAATCATATGGTATAAATTTCGAATATTGTTTTATATGTAAATCATCGAATTCATATTTATCATGATTTGTATAAATAAGCCATAATTGTTGTTCAGATTGATAAAAAACTGCATAATTTCGATGACCAACAAAAACATCAATTTGTTTTTCTTTTCCATAAATTGTTGTTATATAATCATGATAAAATGTTGCACAAATATTACCTTTACATGCTAAATTAAATATTTGTTCATTATGATTAGATTTTATTTGAATAATAAACATTCCATTTGTATGAGATTTTTTTCCATCGATAAGAATCGATATATAATCTTGTTGAGAATCATGATTAATAAATATTCGATTATTATTTCCAAAAAAATAATCTTTATCTATTATAGAATGATAAATATGTGTATTTTGATTTTTTAATATACATTCTAAACTTTCTTTTGCATCAGAATTTTGATAAATAAGAGTAATAGCATCATTTGATAAAAGTCGAAAATCAAGTTGATTTTCAATTAAAAATTCAAGTTGTATACTATGTTTACTACGTTCTGTTTTAAAATCATTATTAAATACATTACAAAAATCAAATCGTTGAATAACATCTAATGTACAATCATATTCTGTCTGGTTCATTGACATATCACCTAAGCTAACTTTCCAACGAATATCTGGGATATCCAATATTGTTTGAAGATTGATACGAAAGAATATTGGAATTGGACATATAGGTGTATAACTATTACGTTTTTTACTTTGTTCAGATCCGAGATTTTCATTATTATATTGTGTTAATGTACGCGGACGAAAATAAAAACGAACGTAATGATTAATTTGATCATGTGTTTGTGACATGAAATCATAAGCTGAAGAATCTTTGAAATTGTTTATTTGACAAAGATGACGAGATTTTAATGATTGATCACGTAAAATTGAAATAGCATTTTCTAAATGTGTATAATGGTAAATATATCCAGACCAAGATGAATTTTGTGCTTTTAAACCATCAATTAATAATTGAGCAGGAGTATAAGATGACGGTAAATATTTTAATTGATTGAATAGTTCAAGATTTTCCTGTTCAATCGTTTTAGTCCCATGATCATTTGAAGAACGATTATCTATGTGAAGTATTCCAAGTTGAGTTAAATAATCATCAATAGAAGTATTTATCAACAGATTACGCATATGTGTTTCAAATCTATGAATAGGTAAACTAAGATATTCACATAATTTTTTTGATAATTCATTGAGAATTAATGTAGAATTCCATGGTTTTGTTATATAAAAATAGTTATTTTTTATATAAATTTGTATATTACCAACAAATACATTTGGATTATTTATATAAAGTTCTAATCGATCAGCTTCGAAAAATTTAATATTATCTAGTTGATTAAGATTTTTCTTTTTAATCTTATAAAAATTACATAATAATAAAAGATACGATTTTTGTACACGATTACTTAATTCATCACATGGAATATCATTAATTGGTATTAAATTTAAATGTTCCATTGTAATTTGATTAATATTGAGTATATATAATAAATGTGAGAGATTAAAATGTTGATGATACTTTCTGTCTAATTTGAATGTATTTAATTGAGATGGTGCTGGAAGAATATCAATTGACCAGAAATTCAGTTCTTTAGGTGGTAAAAATAGATCATCAGGTAGACTTAATAAACATAAATTCATTGTTTGACATTTATCACGATATAATTCTCGTTGATTTGCATTTATTTTATTTAAGATATCACCATATATATTTTGAATACGTTTGTCATTTTCTATATCAATTCCATCCCGATTTCGAGTATAAATTTGAGAAAGAATGGAAAAATCATCATCGATAGATAATTCTGTTTTAAATCTAAAAAACTTTATCCATTCATCATTTAATAGTTCTGTATTTGATGTACACTCAAATATAGGTAAATAATGGCCAATTAAGGGACTTAATCGATTGGTAAAAACATCAGGACCTTTAAGACATTGTTTTTCATATATTCCATTTGCTGATAATATTTGAACTGGTATACATGATCGTGTGCGAACAAACCATTGTGGAAATGTATTTACTTCCGATCCATATATTGCACCTGGTTTATTATCCATTCCCCAGTATGCTGTTTCTGATTGATTCAAACAACGTACATCAATTTGTTTTATAACATAATTCCAAAATAAATGTGCAAAACAGTAATTATACTCAGTTAATTCAAGAAATTTAATAGTTATTCGAGATTTATATCCCCTAACTCGTTGTGAATTTAAACCAAAAATAATTCTCATCTGATCTTCATGATAATTTTGAAAAAATCTGCAATTATCATTTAATATTATTAAATTAATATTTTCGTGAACGCCAAGTAAAAGAAAAAAATATTTCCATTCAATACGTGAAATATTCTGCATATAACAAGATGATACAAAAAGATCAGGCATTTTAGACAATACTGTATCAAGTGGTAAAGAAGGTTGATATATAGACGATAAATATAATTGATTAGCTGGTACCAAAGTATTAGCGTTAGTAAGTAAAGATAAGTTTTCAAGTTTTTTCAAATCATCAGCAATTATTTGTCCATTGATATAAAGATGAAATAATCGTTGAATAGTAGGCAATGCATTATCCAATGTAATAAATGTTGAGGCTTGAGGAATAATAGTACGATAAAAATATGTTAAATCTGTTTTAACAGTGATACCCTGTTGTTGAAGCCATTGTCGCTGATGAGATGACAATTTTCTCATCAAATCTCCATGTATATAAGCTTCTGGACAATCAGAACTATACCAGTTTTCATCGGTAAATTCTGATGGAAAATAGATATTAGTTGAAGTTTGTAAACGTTTGTTACGATCCATGATATATGGTATTTGATTGAGGTATCTTGAAACTTCTTTATCAGTAGTTTGATTAAATAAATAGGAGATTAATTGAATATCATTATCAATAGAAAAACTATGTTGAAATTCTTGTGAATTGAACATTTCAATTGCATTTTCCCAATTGAATACTCGAATTCCAAGTTCTCTTAAACGGGGATTATCAGAAATAAATGGATGAAGTGGCAAAGATTTTGGACGAGGATTATAGTGATGAAGAATAAATTGTCGAACTTGATTTTCATCAATAAACGATTGATTTGATAAACCAGTCAAATCAATAATAGCTTCATTTACAGTTAAATATTCTCCATGTGTATTATAGATAAATTTAGTGTTTGTCAAAGCAGTCGAACAACTTTCATTATATTTGTCCGCAAGTATATCTTTAATATGAGTAAAAACTGGTAAAAGATCATAAGCTGTAATACCCCAATTTCGTTTTTTAATTAATTCTTTAATCCATTCGATTGTTTCACGAGGTATACGTTCAAAAAGCCATTGATTCCAAATAGAATCTGTATGAATTTGTTCACGATTTGCATTAGTTAAAAAATTTGCAGTAACAAGTAAAGGTAATCGGTATGTAGAAATTTTAGTTGGCATATAAGCAAAAAGAACGTTAGTATTATTCGGATCAGAAATAAATGTTTTTTGATTATTTTTCGTATTGAATTTTGCAGCTAAGCCTATTTCAGTCGATTGGACATGACGTAATTTTTCAGGTAGACGATTGTCTTTAAGTACTTCAGATGGAACAAGAACTTCTCTTCGAGTAACGAGCCATTGAGAAATTTGATTTTTATTATAGGACAATTTCATTAATCCATCAGGTTTCTGTTCTATAAGAATAGTTGATGGTTTTGACACTCCTAGAAATTCTATCTGACGAATATGTCGAAGAAATAGAAATGTATGTGGTTGTATAGCTAATTCTTCTAAAGCATCTCGTGTTTCATTGACATTACATAAACGAATGATAATATTCACTGGCATTTTATTGTTGTTATCTGAAAGCCAGGTATGAAGAGACCGAGGAATTTCTTGATTTTCTGTCCAAATAGGACAGATTTGCCAGGGATAAATAAATTTTCGCTCATTTATACATTCCCATGTTGTTTGGTCAATATCTTTCCATGTCCATTGAAATTGAAATTTTTTATCGAATCGAAAAGATTCACCATTATTTATAATTAAAACATAATCTGATTTTCCAAAAATTGCTTTAAAACCTAAACCCTTATAACCTGCTGTTTGACAATTATGGATTTTTGTACTATTATTTACGGCACATAAACTACGTATATCTTTCTCATCAAACGGTTTTCCATTATGAGCAATAATTAAATAATTATTATTAAATAAAGTAATTTGTAAATGTTCACTTGATGCATCATCAGCATTTTGTATAAGTTCATAAATAAATCGAAATGGATCTGTATATAAATCATCTGATAGTGTCTGAAGTGATGATGCTTGATTGAAGGCTTGATCAGCATACAAATAAGTACTATTCAATTGAAAAAGTCTTTCAATATGCTGTTGTAGTTTCATTTGTATTTTTTATTTGAAGGCAACCTGAATATTTACCGAAAATAAGACAGTAAAATTTATCTTGATTCTTTATCTTCTATTACGTTTTTTATTCCAGTGCGTATTTTTAATAGAAGAAATCTATGAAAATTTTTAAGTGCAGGATTTGTATATATATTAGAAAGATAAGGCTATTCTTTTTCTTTTCTTTCCTTCTGTCGAATCCCAAGCAGACAAAACTAAAAAAAAAACGATGAAATACGCGTATAAATTTTAACGAAAATAAAATCCGGAAAAGCGCACATTTTCCCGATTTTTATCTCCGTTAGCATTTCTACGCCAACAAACGCGTTAAAAATCTACCCGTTTCTACAGCTTACAAAGTTATGTGTTTTTCATTTAACAAATCTACGCGTCTTCAACGCCAGAAAATGTGCGCTTTTCCCGTTTTTTATCTCCGTTAGCTTTTCTACGACCAATACTGCGTTCACAATCTATACATTTTTAGTACGTGCAAATTTACGCGTTTTTCACCCCTGAAAATGTACGCTTTTTCTGATTTTTTGCCCTGAGTTTTCATACGATATAGAGCTGTATCCACAAGGATACCGTACAAACCTTCACCGCATAAGGGTAATCTATAAACCTATACTCACATGAGTAACGTATCAACCTATACTCATACGAGTAACGTAAACCTATATACCCATATGGGTACTCTATAGACCTATACCCGTATGGGTAACCTATAGACCTATAACCATATGAGCAATGTGTACATATATACCCATACGGGTACGGTATATATACCCATATGGGTGACCTATAGACTTATACTCCCAAGAGTAACGTATATGTATACCCATATAGGTAATCTATAGACGTGTACCCATACGGGTAACGTACCTATATATACCCATATGGGTAACCTATAGACTTATACCCATACGGGTAACGTATATATACCCATGTGGGTAATCTATAGACCTATACTCCCAAGAGTAACGTATATGTATTCCCATATAGGTAACCTATATATCAGTATCCCTAACGTTTACACATATACCCGTATGGGGAATGTATAAATCTATACACACACGGCTAGGGGAGAGACGTATATCGTTATGGGTTTTTATTTACGGATGGAGTTAGCAAGATAGGGGCATAATTATTTACCAGATGGATACTGATCTAGGGGTATATCTCAGGGATAAAGAATACGAGGTGAGAAGGTGAAGTTCACGAACCCCATTCAAATAAACTAAAGACGTACTTAAATCATTCATTTGTAATAAACAAACCCTATGTACAATTCTTCTCCGAGAACTGAATTTATCGACTAATTCAGTACCAATGAACTGATTTGTCGAAACTATTCTTCAATAGAAATGATGTAAAGTATCTTAGAGTGCTATTATATAGGGGAACCCTTATTTCCTCGACTGTAGAGTGTGTCATATGAAAAAAAAAGTTTGTTCGTTTGTGAGTTTTTGGCAAAGTCAAATGTGAGGAAAACATTAACTTTACAACTTCTCAAAATGTCGCCAATCATTCTCTACATGCTGATAGCGTCTATAGGTCCTCAAGTACTATACTATAACAGTATCCTTGGGTGCTGGAGTGCTATACTATAGGGGTACCCTTAAGTGTTTAAGTACTATACCACAGGGGTACCCTTAGGTCGTCAAGTATTGTACTATAGGGATACCCTTGCGTCCTCATGTTCTACTATATGAGGGTTCCCTTAGGTCCTCAAATACTATATTATAGGAGTACGCGTGGGTCCTTAAGTGCTACTATATGGGAGTATCCTTGGGTACTAAAGCGCTATACTATAGGGGTACCCTCGAGTCCTCAAGTGTTATACTATAGAAGTACCCTTGGGTGCTCGAGTGCTATACTATAGGGGTACCCATAGGTCGTTAAGTGCTATACGGTGATGGTGTCGGCGGAACCTGATGTACTATATGATGGAGAGGCCCATAGCTCTTTTCGTTGGATATTTTTGGGGTGCCCTTATATATTTAATATTATTTTATGGGAGCACTACTGAATGATGAAGCCCAATATCGTGGATCAATCTGTAGGTCATAGGTTGCAATGGTATGAAAATCGATGGGAATATTATAGTGGAGTGTAATAGGACATATTGACGAGTGAATTGCCTCATCTCAGATTCTGTGATTGTGAAATACGTATCTAAATGATAGAGAGCTTGGTATAGTGAAGATACCTAGTTGATTATCTACATCCACGTTACTGGCCTGTAAACAGTTTGATGAGCATGAATCTGTGGCGAATTAATTTTGGTGACTAAGGTGCACATAATGGTTGGTCTTAAGTTGGAGGTGCGCAGGTTTTCGATTCTGAACTCAGAGAAACAGTTTCTCTCACATTAAGTGTTTGATTTTTTTATATTCAATTATAAGAATGATAAAAGTACAGAAACTGGTATAGATGAAAATGTGGGGTGTTATCAGTAGCTGTGTCGATAAAGTGAACTAGTATATAAGTACTTTTAATCTTTCGGTCGATGGTTGAGTAAGTCACTGCGATGAGCGTTACTTGTGTTATGAACTGCTATCATACTAAATCTGCTGCACTAAAAAACCTTCCCATATTTGAAGATCTCGCTATAATGGAAGCCCGTGTGAGCAAAGAGTTTCAAACGCGTATCAGAAGACCTCCTTAATTAGGTAATAAATTGGTAAAATTGGCATTGAAGTCAGTGAATGTCTTTTAAAATAAGCATAGTCATGGACGTTTTCTCTCGTAATTATTGAAGAAATGAGGTCTCGATCAAAACTATGGGTCGAAATCCTAACAAAGCATTGTTCCAAACATCAAAGATCAAAAATTTTTTTGAAAAATGTTTTTAATTAAAAAAGCGAAAGTTAGTGGACGTAATAGAAGACCCCTTTGGAGATTTGATATGCTGAAACATTACAAAAGATCCGAGATCTTTTATTACGAGAGGAGAAGGTTTAAAGTATGCTTAGCTCTCAAAAGCTTATTATACTAGGGTATCCTTGTATAATAAGGCATGCCCAGGAGATTCATGGGGTGTCGGACTCTGTCAGATCTGTATAATATGCATAGGATTCGATAAAAACCTTGTCCGATCCAATCGAAAACGGTCGGATTGGATCTCCTTGGTGAGTACTTAAGAGTATCTCTATATAATGACACTCGATGACTTAAGGATCTAAAGGTACTCCTACATTATAGTAGTCAAGGGTATATAGGTATCTTCAGATAATAGAACTTGAGAACCTATGGTTCTCTTCTACTAGTAGAACTCGAGGACCTAAGGGTATCTCTATATAGTAGCACTCGAGAACCTATGGCTGATATTACATAAGGATGATGGTGTGTTATTTGTAATATGAAGGACTGTCGTTGAAGTTGATACGCAGAGAATTTATCTGTATAATATTTAGTGTTTGTGGGTGTCTGTGTAGGATTGGTTAATAGGAAAGTATCAAATCGTATATTGTATTAGTTGTTGAAACTTTATGGTCAAGGGTGGGTGAAACTTCGAAGAAGTTTCTAGAATCTAATGTATGAACGATCTTAAAACCTTTTGGATCTTACTAGAACAGGATAAATGAATGTGTGAGGATGGTTTTAGTGCTTTGAAGAATCTTTTGGAATATATTCGATTGGCGTTCCGAGAGCTTCTTGAAATTTTCCAGAATTCTAAAAAAATATGATTGTGATGCTTGAAGAATTGCCTGAGTCCTTCTAGAAGCTTGTGAATATAAAAATTCTTCAGAAATGTCTAGAACATTCAAGAAGCTTCTGAAATCTGTCAAAGATTTTTAAATTTTTGAGAGTTACTCGGTAGTTCATTACTACTTAAAGCATTTTGAATATGACTGCTTCTTGAATGTTCTGGAGAACAGTAGAGAATCACTCGGCTGTAGTTGGAGTTAATTAGAATGTTGCAATAGTCTATAAGTAACGTATTCTATCGCTTAGTGAACGGTAAATAGTAGGTGACTAAGGTTTAGTAGTGACTATTACTACAATCTCTTAAAAGTTTTCGGAACGTTCTTAAACATTATTTACCAAGTATATAGATGAAGTCAGCTTTGTTAGTAACCAATCACTAAAAATACCCATTATGTCTATATATATACATAATGTCCAATATCTGCCAATTACCGGATTAATATTCAAGGACTAGTGGGTTGATCAAAAGTCTTAAGACTATATTGAAGTAAGCTCAAAAGAAAGTAGACAGAGAGAAGAAGCCTTCAGCAGTAGAAGACTATAGGTGATAACTGTAAAAGAAAAATCTATTTAATTTGAAAAGTGTGTGTGTATTTCGTAAATTTATGAAATGAAATCAAGTGTTCAAAGTTAATTGAAACTCAGAAAAATAATTTTAAGTTGCTCCGCATGTATGGACGCAAAGTCTCATTAAATATTGAGAAATTGCGAAATAAAGTCCATCTCAGAAAAGTATGTTTAATTCGCAATATGTAAATATGTGTAATATCAGATGAAACAACATCAGCTTATACATTATGTTTTATTGTAAAAAAACAAGTCAGTTTTCATCGCGTCAATATATGAGTACTCTTTCTGAATATCATGAAATTACGAAATAAAATTTAGCATTATAAAACGTCCATAACTTTCAACTCGTAAATATGAGTAGAATCGCTTTCAATAACCTCAAAAAAACGAAATGATCTTTAACGTAAGAAAGCGTATTCATATAGTTGAACTCGTAAATACGAGTTAAACCTCTTTTAATAACATCAAGAAACGAAATGACTTCTAACGTAAGAAAACATGTTCATAATTGAACTAGTAAATACGAGTTAAATCTCTGTCAATAACAATAAAAACTGAAGTGATTTCTACTGTAAGCGAACACGTTCATATTTCAACTAGTAAATACGAGTAAAATCTTTTTCCATCACGTCAAAAACCGAAGTTATATTTAATTCAAGAACACATGTTCATAGTTGAACTAGTAAATAAGGGTAAAATCTCTCTCAATAATATCAAAAAACGAACTGATATGTAACGTTAGAAAACAGATTTATAATTGAACTAGTAAGTGCCATTAAAATCTTTGTTAATAACATGAAAAAACGAAGACAATTCTAACGTCAGAAAACATGTTCATACTTCAAATAGTAAATAGGAGTTAAATCTGTTAAGATAACATCAAAAAAAGACATGATTCCTAATGTAAGAAAACACGTTTATAATTGAACTCGTCAACAAGACTAAAATGGCTATGAATAACGCGAAATAACGGAGCTTTTTTTTAAGTTGGAATAAAGTGTAGTGAATTCTACAAAGAAAAACTGATGAAAATTTTGTAAATACTGCGTTTTTACCAGCATGTAGTGCGCTTTTTTAAAGTCTTTGTCTGTCTGGGTGCGTCAGTCAGACGTTTTAAGACCATATTGAAGGAACACTCATGAGAAAATGGACAGAGAGAAGGAGCTTACAAAAGGAGAAGACTATAATTGATAACTTTAACAGAAAAATCTATTTCATTTGAAAAGTGTGTGTATTTCATAAATTTATAAAATAATACGAAATGTCCATAACTAATTGAAACTCGAAAAAAAACTTTAAGTTGTCTCCCAAGTATGGCCGCAAAATCTAATTTAATACTGAGATATTACGAAATAAAGTCCATCGCAGAACAGTACACATCAATTTATCATATGTAAATATGTATAATATCAGATTAAACAACATCAGCTTACACACGATATTTACACTACAACAACAAGTTAGCTTTTCAATGCAGTAATCTATCCGTAGTTTTCTGAATCCCGTGAAATTGCGAAGCGAAATCAGCATTTCAAAAATGTGCATAGCTATCAATTTACGAATACGAGTGGAGTCTCTTTCAATAAGGTCAAAAAACGAAATGATTCTTAAGGCCAGAAAATATATTCCTAGTTGCACTCGTAAATGCAAGTTAAACCTCATTTAATAATTTGAAAACACGAAGTAATATTTAATTGAAGAAAACATCTTCATAAGTGACGTAGTAAATACGCGTTTAACCTTTTCCAATAACATTAAAAATAGAAGTGATTTTTAATATAAAAAAACATGTTTATGATTGAACTAGTTCATACGAGTAAAACCTCTTTCAATATCATCAAAAACTCAAGCGATCGTTACCTTGAGAAAACATGTTCATAGGTAAACTACTGAATCCAAGTTAAAACTCTTTGAATGACATCAAGAAAAGAAGTGATCCCTACTGTAAGAAAACATGTTCATAAATGAACTAATAAACACAAGTAAAATCTCTTCTGTTAACATCAAAAAAAGAAATGATTTCTAATCTAGGAAAACATGCTCATAAGTGAACGAGTAATTAACAGTAAAATCTCTTACAGTGGCATCAAAGAACGGAATGACCTCTAACTCAAGAAAACATATTCATGATTGAACTAGTGAATATGAGTTCAACGTCTTTCAATAACATCAAACAAAGAAGTAATTTCTAACGAAATAAAGCATATTTATACTTTAAGTAGTAAATACGAATTAAATCTCTTTGAATAACGTGAAAAAGATAGCTGATTTCTAACTTTACAAAACCTGTTCATGGTTAAACTAGTCAATACGAGTATAATCTCTTTGATTAATAACGAAAAACGAGATGATTTCGAATGTAAGAAAAACTGTTCATGGTTAAACTAGATAATACGAGTACAATCACTTCCATTAACAAAGAAAAACGCAGTGATTCCAAATGTAAGAAAACCTGTTCATGGTTGAACTAGTTAATACGAGTGCAATCTTATTAAATGTCATTGAAAAACGAAATGATTTCTAACGCAAGAAAACCTGTTCATGGTTAAACTAGTTAATACAAGTAGAATCTCTTTGATTAACAAAGAAAAACGAGGTGATTTCTAATGTAAGAAAATGTGTTTATAGTTGAACTGGGTAATTCCTGTAAAATCGGTGTGGAAAACGCAAAATAACGGGTTTTTTTCTGTGTCGTCGTAAATTATACGAGTAGAAACGGGTTAACATACCGTAAAAACGGCGTTTTAACGTTATGGTAGCGTAAAAACTGCGTTTTAACGTTATGGTAGCGTAAAAACTGCGTTTTAACGTTATGGTAGCGTAAAAACGGCGTTTTAACGTTATGGTAGCGTAAAAACTGCGTATTTACGCATTTCTGACGCGTTCTTTTAAAGGTTTTGTCTGCCTGAGAAGGAAAGAAAAGAAAAAGAATAGCCTTATCTTTCTAAGAAGAAAAATAGTTCCAATTACATCTTACTGAAAATAATAAAACAATACGAAGAACAGAAAAAAATCTTGAGTGAGAAAAAGAAGAATACCTTGCCTTTCGGCTACCTTTTAGTAAAGGGTGATGTTCGAGGACATTTCTATTAGCCTGTTATCTTATCTACAACTATTTCTAGCTGTAGTTCTGGACAAAAAAGATTGACCTAACTCAGTGTTGCACACTCAATCACTTGAGCTTCCCCTGCACACTGATTAACCACATACCAGCTACGAGAGCTATGTGGTATCTCAATAATGTTATCCGCTTGCTATCGAATGAGTGACAGTAAAGGAGCAACCGTTAGTTGTTTGCTCAAGGTCATTCCATAGCTGATAGTATTGAAGTTCGAACACAGTATCTTGCGTGCGCGTGTTGAACAACGTTACCACTTAGGCATAGCGGCCGTCTTGAATAAATGATGATATGAGCTATATTAGATATACAAATACATACCAAAGTAGACTTTCTTTCTCTTATTTGTTTTTTTTCTTCCTTTTATGTTTACCTACCTTTATATTCACACAAAACGACATTTTCTCTACTTTCGTACGGTTAATATATGCGACATCTGCAAGAAAAGTTAGCAGTGAATTTGAATAGAACTTGCTGACATTCACTCCTAGACTTGTATTGGGTTTCTAATTGATTATGTTAGATACAAAATTTAATTCTGTATCCAACATAACTAAATAGAGATTCAACACAAATCTAAGAGCGGATGTCAGTAAGGATTATTGGTGAAATGTACCTCAAACCCCAGTATTTCCATCCAAATTCTCTAGTTTTTGCTTGATGACTCTATTTGAAAATATCATCATCGGATGCAGAATTTGATTTTGCATTAGGGATGTCAAGAATCCCAATTCCCTAGCGTTCCGTTCTAAAAGAACGGAGAATGTATTCCATACTGAGTTTTTAGCATTTTTTCAATACGTCGAGATGTTTAGACACTTCAACTTATGGTTTTATTTCATACTATTTTCTGTTCTCCGTTCCGCATTCCTAAAACGCGGTAGGCGTATTATCCTTGAGTCCTCATGTCCTATTACATAGGGATACTATGGAGCGAGGGCGGCGGAGCCACTGTGACTCTGAGGTTTAAACCTCATCTGGTGTTAGGCAATTGAGCAGCAGTGGACTATTGGAACAATCAATCGGGAAATTGTTCTATTTTCAGCAGAAATGAAAAAATATATAAACATGTAGGAGCACGTAACGAAAGAACAAGATAAGAAAAAGTTATGTATATCATCTATTAGTTGAAATTGCACATCTATCGAGATTCAAAGCGAAACGGGTTTTCTCTCAAGGTGAGATTGTTTTTCTTTTAAGGTAAAATGGTTCAATAGAAAAACAAAAGAATGAAAAGGGAAAAAATATATATAATCTGTTATTTGATATTAAACATATATTGAAATTTATTGTTTATAAGATCAAATGCTAGGATGATCGTTGTTTAGAAATAAGGAGGGAACAAGATTGAATTGGCATTTAATCAAATTCCTTTTACGGGGAATTATTTTTGTATATTAAATTAAAATTTTTTTATATATCACATGGTTTAATAAATATCGCGAATCTAATGCAGCGATTTAGAGCAAATTTTCCAGTTATTTGCACATTAAAACTCAAACTAGAAATGTGATTTTCTTCAAATTTATCGAATTATGTTTGGCTCTTAGCATCACATTATCAAGTTGATGCCCATGCAATCGTTTTATCTATCATAAACGATGTAGCTACAGTTTGTCGTTTAAAATATGTTAATCGTATTTCTTATTTTCCAGTGCCCTATCATTAAATTGCTGCCGCAAAAAAACTTATTTCTGCTAATACGTACCCTTAAGATGAAAAATAATAAATATGCATTTCTCTCTATATGTTTGTCATTTCTGCTTGTCGATGAAGAAATGAATATAACATTTCTCTCACGAGGGAATCTTCCCAACTATCAAATCACTTTTTAGATAAAATTTAGTGAGTTCTAGGTTCTATCGTAAAAGCGATTTGACAGTTGGGAAGGTTCCTTCGTTAGATTAGGATCTTGTTTCGTTTTCATGAAAATTTTTCCTAGACTTTTTCAGGATCCTTCACGGAACTGTTTAAGAGGAAGTATTTCCAAACTTTCCAAAACAATACAAACTATCATTAGAATCATGATGCGGAAATTTGAGCATCTGATTAAAATTGCTTAGTTATTCGTCAACAATAGATTATGTAGGAATAAAAATCCTAAAATATCTGTCTTTGCAGATGAGAACTGCCGGTTAAAAAAGCTGTTTTGCTGCTAAAGTTCTAGGATACAAGAAATATTTTTCACGTTCAAAAAGAAAAAAGTGTTGTTTTGCACTTTACCTTTGAGCTTCGTCGGTCGATACTTGATGAAATGAGAGAATGATTGTGATCCCTAACACATGCTTTTAGGTAGGTTTTACTAGCAAAAACATTCTCTACTGACAACTAAAAATTATTTATTCAGCTTAGACTTTGTAAAGTTTCTCACTAATTCAGACTAGAAAAATAGTCACTTTAGATGCTTCTAACCAACAATGCAGTTTACTAGAGAATAAAAACCATCTTGTTTCAACAACAAAAGTGATTCTCTGCACCAATTCAGAGAGATTTTTTTCATTTTGAGTTGCCAAAATTTTCGTTTTAAATCAGAAGAAAAGGAAAAAAAAGCTCGCATCACCTTTCCTTTCTATTAACACAATGTCCGAAAAAAAAAATTTTGTGATCCTTAATCCTGAATAAATCAGTCAATAATCAGCAAAGCAAATAACGATTATTTTCAAGATAACAATCCTCTGCTGTTTATCCAAGCTGATTGTAGAGAATAATTATTGAAAAATATAGGTTCGATTTTAATCCTGTGCATCTGATCCTTTCTATTAGATCAGTTAAGATCTTTGCATATTTTTGTTTTAAGCCTATTACGAGTTTAGTTTTTTCTGAATTCTTTCGAAATTTATACAGCACAACTGTATTTCAAATGGCAATGTTAAATAAAATCTCAACAACAAATGAGATAATTTATCAATTTTATTGTATTTTCGCTTGTACATAACCAAGTCTTGAAAACTCTAGAATTTACAAAGATTTTTATATTGATCTTGAATTGGACCTTTTCATAAACAAATGGAGAGATTCTGGAAAATTCTTTAAAGATGTTTTTCTAAAACTATCGGAGATCCATAATGAAATAGATCTGATATTTAAACCACGACTACCAATAAGCTTTGTGACCTAATCTTGCATTGACACATTAAAAATTATTATATTACTATATTAATTTTAGTTTAGCTGTTACATTCGTTTTTTCATTAAATAACTAGTTTAGTAAGAGATAAATCTTTTCGTAGAAACTTGTGATAGTTTGAATTATATGCGAAAACCGATAAAAAATCTATTTTTTAGATCGAATTGAAATCAACAAAAAAAGTGAAATTTTGTCAATTAACACTATATTTCCAATAACATTGGGTCTTCAAAGTTTTTTGAGATAATTTATGTTTACATAAAAATCTAAATTCAATATAAATTTTAGAAGAAAATTAAAACATCGAGGATAGGAGTTGCACCTAATAAAATTGCACATCCAATCTCGTAAATTCATCGCTAGGTAAATTGGAGATCTATAGATTGATGACCAATATATTTATTTCTCTTCTGTTCTGTACAGCAAATCCTGCAAAGATTCTGCCAAGAAATCTGATAATAACGTTAAAAAAAACAGAGCAAAATGTCAACAAAAAGTTCTTCAATTAGAAATCACTAAAATCCTAAAAGAATACTGATCTACAAAAAATAGAAAACCGTATAGGATCCTTATTAAGAGTATCCTCACTTTTTGAGATACAACTTTGACAATAATTTTTCTTTCTTGTGTTCTACGAAGAAGCTATGTGTTGTTGATTCAACTGACGTTTGAATAGGCTCGAACTAGTCAGCCGTTCATCTTTCATACCATACCCACGGGAGCACAGGGTCTGAAAAGCAATCTTATCAAAAAAATTTTTTAATATGATTATCTGATTTTGCATGATAAACTCCCATATATTTTTCTCAAAACCAATTTTTCATCCAATGTGCGCTGCTGTGTCTAGGGAAATCACTCTTTAACTTTGCCTGATCGAGCCAAAATTTTTATCACAGGTATTTCAAAGTATCTTCCAGAGGTAATGTTGACCGTTTTCAAATCCTTCAATCCTATTCGGATTTATACGGTTTTAAAGTTAAGAAAAAAAGATTTTCCAAAGAATCTTTTAGTATTTTTTTAAAAAAAAAGAAAGCGAGATTTCTGAAAAAGCTTAAAACTACCGCTGAAAAATAAGCATAGGTGTTTGTAAAAAAATTTTCAGCACAATTGGATGGAATCTGATAAGAGTTGCCCGTAGTAAGATGAATACCCCCTAAAAAACCATACGTTTTCCAGAAAACCCTTTAAAAACTCATAGAAGAATTTTTTCCTCAAACACGTGTCTGATCATTTTCGACGTTCTTTCTGTGGTAACAATTTCAGCTCGATCGACCACAGCATCTCTGAGATCTGAAAATCGACAAAAAAGAGAGATGCACCCGTAGATCTTGTTTAAAATCCTGCTAAAATTCTTAATATTTCGTGATCACACGTTTCTTTCGGAATATACGGTTCTCTAAACCAATTTCTGATTTGAAGTATAGTGGTAAAATAGGGCAGATTATGAGAAAATTCTGTTTGAATCGTATCAACATCGTTAAAATTCCCTCAAGCTTTTTTTGAGTAACTTCTATTTGATACTCTGCCAAGATATTGAAGTACCGTAACTACACATTTTTTCAGGAGACGGTTGATTCTTCAAAAATAAAGAGCGACTTCTTGCATGATCATTTTCGAATCTTCTAAGGATCTAGCAGAGAAAAATCAAAGATTTTCCCGAGGGGATGCCAGACTCAGATAGTTTGTAAAAAATCACAGGAGCTATGTCCATATAATGCTAAAAAACTTGCAGATGCCACCCTTAGATAATCTTCAAAAATTTGCGCCTATCATTTTTAGATAGACTTTGAAAACCTACAAATATTAATCTTGACAATGCTAAAAAATACACGCTTATTATCTTTAAAAATTTTTTTTCTGTCGCTGACTATAACCTAATGCAACTTTGAGTATCCGTTGAAAATTTGTGCGAAAAAAAAAGGAATAATATAAGTTATTAATTTTGAGATCATTTTATTAGAAGCAAAACAGAGATAAAAAAATTATTGCTAACTTTTGATTGGTCCATTTTTTCTATGTCAGGTGATGTTAAGTACTCCACCAAGTCATATAAACTTGTTGACGACTCAGGAGTGTCTAGAAAATTCAAAATTCATGCTGTTGAATGTAATAGAAGTGTTCTGAAGTAATTAGAGATTAAAATTTGTTGATATCCTTACTGCCAAAAATCTTTATAGATATTTGAAATTTATCAGCAATTTATTTCAAACGGGTGATTTTTTTTTTAAGTGGAATATCCTGTTTTTTTCGTTATTTGATGATCCAAATTCAATTTTTTGTAAGAACATTTTTTATAAGAGATTTACAAATATTGAAATAAAAGGTAATTGAATTTAATAGGAAGCAAATGGTTTTGATTATACGACGATGAATATTATTCCGGCATAGTTTTTTCTTAATTGATAGATAATGAAAAGTCTAACAATCGGTCATATTCTGTTACACTCTCTCTGTTTAAATTGCTAACTATGTACGAAAAGACCAATAGCACAGCTTTTAAATAACTAAAGTCTTTTTAAATAGCAAGGTTTCATTAAAAAATATCTCGTTTGAGATGCTACGGACTCAAACAAGTTGAAAAGAAAAATGACAGTGATCGTTGTATTTTTTAATTTTATCATCATCTGTGATATGTGTCCACAAGGGTTTAATATATTTTCAGATTAAATTGAATGTACGAATAGAGCGAACAAAATTCTTCCTAAATTGTATCTATTAATACCAGCAAAAGCATTTTATCATCGATAGATCTTAATATTATTCCTTACAATCTCAACATATTTCTTTTGCGTTCTGTATATCATCTACGGGATGAGATACGGGATTGAAAGTGTTAAACTTATTTTAATAAAAAATAATATGATGATTAATTATAGTTGGCTTATTTCGTCAATTTCTAGAATTTTTATAGTAAACTATGCATCATTTTCATTGATGTTATTGAAATATAAACATTTAACCTAATTGAAAATTATATTTATCAAAAAAAAAAAACATCATCCGGTGGAATATATAATCTGACATTTCAACAAAAAGAAATGTGAAATAAACACACAAACACATAAGATTTGTTATTATTATAATTATTATTATTTTTCTTCATAAATTATTTCATTGATTATCGAATATTTTGTATTAATTGATCATATTCTGCTTTACCTTTTTCATATTTTTGACATATTTCTCTTAATTTTTGTTCACCTTCTTGTTGAACATTAGGTTTTTCTCGAAGACTATCACTAAATAATTTTTGCCATTGTCGATTTTCTTTTGTAAGTCGTTCACATTCGTGTTGATAATCTAATTTTAAACGTTGAAGACGAATACGTTCTTTTGCTGTTTGTTCCCATTCATTTGATAATGAAGCTACAAGTTGTTCATGTTCACGTTCTAAACGATCTGCTATATCATTATATGATGATCGAAGTTGTGTAATTTGATCATCTATTGATAAAATTGGCGTTGATGGAACAGTATCCATAGTTTGATTATTAATATCAGTAGTTGTTGAAGTTAGAGCAAGTTTATCGGAAACAAAATTTAATCTAAATAAATATGAAAATTTAAAATTAAATCTATATAAATTTTTTTTACTTTTCTTGTTGTTGTTTAATGAAATCTCGAATATGACCTTCATCAGTACATTTCTCAATTTCAACTAGTTGATTTTTAATAAAATGAGGTCTCGAAAGACAACATATATCAACTGGATCATAATCATCAAATTGTATTAAAACATTTTTATCATCAAGTCTTTCGAAATATTCAATTCTACCGCCAACAAATGATAAATAGTCAACAATAGAGTTATCGTCAGGTAATACCTCATCATTCTTTTCTGAAGCAGTATGTATAAGTATTTTATTAACGGTATAAAATGCTTCATGTGGATATTTTCCATTAAGTGGCATACAACGACGTACAAATAATCGACAATCACCCATAAAAAATGGTCGTGTAGCCATTATATGATCAACACTCTCTGGTTGATCAAAAATAAGAATAACATATGGATGACGTAAAAAAGTATCTGAATCTTTAGAAACTCGACGTTTTAAAAATAAGTTTCTAATAGTACCATATATGTCAAACATTGTAGTTATTTCTTTCGCAGTTACATCAGATGGTAAATGTCCAATACGAATGTGATTCAAATACTGATCTGTTGGTCGATCATTATTATCTTCCATTTATAAAGAACAAAACAATCTAGAATATTTTATTACGCTTTTATTAGTATTATTATTATAAAGATACAGATAATATATTGTCTTATAAATTTGAATATTTAAAAAACAAAGAAAAATTTATTTTGGGTAATTAATTGAATAAAAACCAGATATTTTTCAAAATTATTTATTCATAATTATTATATGTGATAGAAAACATGAAGATATGTTTTTTTTCATCTTCTGATTTATAAATAAATCAACGCAAATAAATGTTTTTTATATTAGGTTCAATCGTTATTACAAATTATTATTCTATGTGAGTCATGATAGATGACGTACATTTCTTTTCTCTAATTATTCATACGAATAATTCATTCTGTGTACACGTCAACGCCGCTAGTTAAACTCTGAAGAAGGCACGATGGATAAATTCAGTACAATGGATGCGATTTTTTTTTCTTTCCTTTCTTCTCTCTCTCTCTTCTTTTTTCATTAGCAACAATGATGCATGTTTATCGAGTTATATATATATATATATAAGGGCGTGTAGCTTTAAGGTTTGAATGTCGACAGCAGTGCCCATTGAAAAACATCTATCTATTTGCTTTCATGTTTTTATATTTATTTCAATTTTAATTAATTTTATTCTATTACTTTCGTTTAATGTATATATACATATATTATTTTAGATTCATCTCGTTGATAATATAATTTCTTCCAAATAATCAGTTATACATTCATGGCTAGCAGTGGAGTTCAAGGGCTTAAAGGCAGTTGGGATTATGTATGTATAAAAGAAAAAAATATTTTATAAAATCTTTTGATTTATATAAATAGGTTGATGGAGAAAATTTTGATAACTATATGAAAGAAATTGGTGTTGGTTGGGCATTGCGTTTGACTGCTAAAGGTGTTAAACCACGTATTATTATAAGTGAAAACGATGGTAAATGGACTTTACGAACAGAAAGTGCAATTAAAACACTTAGTTATGATTTTACACCTGGTGTTGAATTTGATGAAACTACACCTGATGGACGTGAAGTTAAAGTAGAATATCATTTTTCTTTTTTTTCTTCTTCACTTAAACTATTTATTGATTTTGTTTTAGTCAACCATTAACTTCGAAGGTAATAAATGGGTGCATACATCCATTGATAAAAATGGTAAAAAATCCGTTGTAACTCGTTATGTTGATGAAAAAGGTCAACAAATGATTGTAAGTATCGTCTCATATTTCTTCGTTATTTTATTTTTTTTCTATATGTTATGTGTTTTTTTTAATGTAGGATATGGAAAGTGGGTCTGTTACAGCACGTCGTTGGTACAAACGTGTTGAATAGATAAACCGGCGTCGAATTTTTTATGAACTATTTTGTTTTGTATTAATAAAAAAAAAGCTGAAGTAAAAAAAGGGATTTCTTGATAATATATTATCAAATTTATCATATACATTTAACTAAATGATCATCTCAATAGAAAAAAAATTTCTTATGAAATAAAATAAAAACAAGATGAATTTTTAAAATTTTGTTTTTTTAAAAAAACAAACCTTACCTGTGTGTGTGTATTTTATATTTAATAACATTAATTTTAAAAACACAAAATATTCCCACACAAAACAAGTACTCATTGGAGAAATTCGCTCCAATTAAACTATCTCTTCTTTTTTATTGGTGTAACATTTTTCTCTAGTAAATTATTATTAATAAATTGGTCTGTATTCTATTTTATATTTATACATCAATATTAACTACATCTATGATATTATTATTATTTGTTTTTTTCTAAAGTTTTGTATTTTGTTTTGAATAATTATTTTCACATAAATATAATATATCATAGAAGAATTTATTTAATGAATGCTTATATTTAGTTGCTGTTGTATAGATATTGTAAAGATGAGTACACAATATAAAACAAATAAGGACTATGGATTTCAATATTTTTGAAACTGAATCTAATTGAATTTGAGAATCACTCGATCGGTGCTTGGAGCTGAACATAACAGAGAATATTGTCCTGCATTGATTTCTATTATATATTAAAATATTTTTAGAAGTTTTGATTTCAAATTTTATGTACTTATTATATCAATCTGAGAGTATAGATAAATGGAATGGTAAATATTAGATATTTTAAATTATGTCTGTGTCGCTTTAGGAAGAGCTCCATTCCACAATATTGATCAAGTGTCAATATAACAAAAAAATAGACTGTTCTTTCGAGTGAATACCACGAAACTAGTAAATGAATAGAAGTTATTTATACTTTTACGTCGCATTTTTTAAAAAAACACTCGAAGTGAGGTAAATAATTATCGAAAAAATGTGAAGGCCACTTCTACTGAAGCATCTGGTAACAAAGACGCCATAAAATAATGACACTTTCGTTGTTTTGCATATATTTAATAACTATCAAAATGTCAATGATCATTTTTTGCGAAAGATGTGTGTATCAATTTTCTGCAATCTTACGTATTTAAACGGATTTGTTTATCAATGACTATGAACCAGATTAATCTAAAAACCGTAACTTTCTAACAAGAAGTTTTTAGTAGGTACTTTCATAAGAAATTAATCGAAAAAACAAAATATTCAAAAAATTTTGTTTTCATGGCAGACTTTTTACAGAGCGTTTTTCACTAGTCAATTTGGTTTTTGAAAAGAACAGAATTTAGTTGAGAAATAACGATGTGTTACAGTCAAAAAACTAAACAGGCTTGGAATACAATTGTTTCTAACAAGTAAACGTAAGAAATCGATTAACATATTGCTGATCCTATTAAAAACTTCTTGTCAAAAAGATGTGACTTTTTATGAGTCTGTGTTATAGTCAGTAATAAATTAACGAATCACATTCAAAACAATAGGAATAGGCAAGCTTGTAAAGAACTAAAAGGCGTAGTTTAAAAAAAAATAAATCTTTGATCAAATTATAAAAAACTTTCTTTTATTTTCTTTTGGAATATGAAAACGACTTTTATCTATTATCATCACAAACATATACAAAAGATTGTGAATATCATAATAAATTTTTTTTTCATGATCTTCAATCTAATTC
>JAJEKB010020048.1:375116-422644 GCA_022393335.1 Macrotrachela quadricornifera
TAAAAAAATTCCATAGGTGGTCGGACAATTTTGACAGCCACTGTATATAATTTTTTTCTTGCTCATATATAAATTTATTATTGCAGTTTAATGAATTAATTATTATCCATTTCGTAATATAAAATTGCTGAAAAATATTTTTAAATTGCTCAAGAATTATTGCTATCTTATATATTTAATTACTGCTCACTTCAATTTTTAAATTGCTCAAATAATTACTAGCCTTTCGATAATCAATCATCACTACCTACTTCATAGATATCAGTAATATCACCATCCGATAGTTCTAATGTAATATCATTGACAATGCAATCAAGGTTTTCCTCATTTTGAGTATATGCAATTTCACCATCACTTTCAGTTAAAACAGTACTTGCAGCAACTATTACTGTTGTTTTTACTCGTTTTAAATGTCTTTTTTTCAGTTTGTGAAACACAAGAATTTCTCAAAATATCAAGATGTTCGAAAGGTGTCGTTTTTCTTAAATGAAGATTTTCAGAGAAATCTCTCTAAAACTCTTGCAATCCATCGTAAAATAAATAAACTATAGTGAATTCGGTAGCGGACATGATTCTCTGTCATATATGCTATTTAAAAAGATCGATAAATTTGACCAAAATCAACTTTTTTTGGGTGTGAGCTGAGCCTTAAAGTAAAAAAATTTAGAGTCAAATTGGAGTTTAATAAGTTAATAAATAATTAATAGTTATTTTTATTTTTATTATTTTTCTTAAAACGATTGCTCCAAGATTTTTACCAGGTAATTAATAATAAATAATATATGAACTCTCTCCAGTACAACTCCATCAAAGATAGTTGGGTATGGAGAATCCAAATTTGAGGTTGGTGTCTTATTAGTGGTAGTTATTAAATAATGCTAAATGAATAAATCATAGTTTGTTATAAAACTTGATAGATCGTTATCAATCACTGAAAATGCGAATTTGAAGTCAGAAAGACTTTACTAATTTGACTCACTGTTTTTTGATGAACTCATTATTTTAAGTTTGATCAAAGAATATTTGAGGTTCGTGAACTTATGTTCGAGATTCATTCTAATATAAAGGTTTTTCTTTGTTGACTACTACACGTGAGATTTTTTGGGTAAGATTTATATAGACATATGTTAAAAGATAAAGTTATCGCTTGAAGTCTTGTTATTTAGTCTCCATAGGCATCAACCATAAAACGACATTGAAAATCAGCGAAGATTTCTCCTAGATTACAATATAACCTACTCTATTTATAGCAATTGTTAAATAGTTTTCCTTTCTTCTAAATATCTTCTTTGTGAACATATCAATAAATGCTCAGTAACTTTCAAAGAAAATTGACCATGAGTGGTCGACAAACGACTAGACGTTGATTTAAAAGATTATTCTAAAGCATAGTTTTGAAATAAATATTAGATGATTTAGATGGATTTTCAAAAGAACTTAATTAAAGTTAATTTTAGAATGAATTCGACAGCATATCATTTTGTTAAAATAAAAAAGAAATTGAAACCTATAGTCAAAGCTATACAATATCATCTAGATGTTAGAAGTTTTCGATAGTGAATTGATACATTAGGAATGAACTAGTGTTTGTGCGAGTCAGAATTCTGATGTGACACATAATGCACAAGAAAGTACATCATGTATGGAAGTGGCTAGCCATGAGTGACCGATGAACGATTCGATCTTGATTTGAGAAGCTTATCGATACTGTTATGAATGATAGTTTAAGTTTTTTGAGCAATTATCAAATGATTTGATCGTTGAGAAATCACAATTCTTTTTTGGACATTTCATGTATCACAAGCTCTTCAGTACAGAACTTATGAATGCTAATACGGTGTTATTTGCTCATAACAAGGTAAACAGGAATAGATATGCAGTTATATCGTCCAAAAGGGTCCGGTACACTTTGCCGACAATCACTTTGCCGACGCCGTTTTGCCGACAGATCATTTTGCCGACAGATACACTTTGCCGACAGTTATATTTTACTGACAACTTGTTTCGACACCATAATTAGTTGGCATCTTAGCCCACTATATCTATTAGTTTCCAGAGTACAATACAAGTAAGGGAGCGAGCTAGTTTCTCTGAGACAGAGGGCAAATATATAGATAGGAAAAGATAATGAATAGAGATAATCATGACATATAATCTACCTTTTATTACTTCTTATGAAATTCTGTCTTTTATTGGGCTTTTAAAATTCTTTTAATAAAAATTACAAATATTTATAATGAAAGATTATGAAAAATACCCAAAAGGAAATCGATAATTGACCTGTTTCCACGGTCATTAATAAAATTTTGAATTCTGATTTCCGTCTTCGTCTCAAACTCACCTTCACCCTCACTCTCACCATCATCCTCACCCTCACTTAATATTTGTTGACACCATACTCTAATCAAATTTCAATTTTTTCGATTTCAAATTTTTGTTGGCAAAAAGAAGCTGTCGGCAAAGTGTACCTGTCGACAAAATGATCTGTCGGCAAAATGGCGTCGGCAAAGTGATTGTCGGCAAAATGATTGCGACCCATTAAAAGAGCAGATATGGGGCTATCGAATGATCATCTTGAAGTGAGAGATTAAATGAAAAAAGTTTTTATCTGGTGATACACAAAATCTTCAATGACAACTAACTACGTTGATCGAACGTTAACCTATTGAATATATAGGATGTCTTTGTACCGCAGAGTTTTTCTCATTTACTTGTGGTACCGACAATAATAATATATAGTTTATTTATTTTTTTTGAATCCAATTTTGATAAGATAAATAACGAATTTGTTCTTGTTCTTTTTCTTGTTTTGCTGCTATAACTTGATTATATACGTGTAATTCATGTCGAAGTCTTTTTATTTGATCAATTTCATTATTTTGTTTTATATTATTAGTTTTTTCTGATTTAATTTTTTGTTTAAGTAAATTAAAATTTATTTGATAATCTTGAAGATGTGTAGTTAATTTTTTTAAATGATATTTTAATTTGGAATTTTCTTCTTCATATTGATGATTAAGTAGCATTGTTGAATGAAGTTTTTCAGTTAATTTTCTATTTTCATCATAAATATGTAATAAACGTTGATGTTCATTTTTAAGAAGATTTTCACGACGAATACATTCTTGACATAATTGTTGTTGATTGAGATTTTTTTTTGGAGTAGAATTAATTCTCTTATATGTAACAGCTAATTCAGGTTCTATTGGTTGTTGAATTTCATAAGTTGTAAATGTACAACTTCGTCTACGGTATAATTTTTGAGGTGATGATGAATTGAAAGAATCTATTTGAAAGAATTTTAGCAAAGAAAAAAAAATAGATAGATAGGTAGGAAAAAAATCATCTTACCATTATCTGTATCCTCATCTGATAGAATTAGTTCATCTGATAAACCACTAAATGGAGTTAATTGATGAGATCTAATCTTGTTTTTAACATGATCAGAAAGTTGAATAATTTGTTTATGGTGTTGCATGTCATTTCAATTATAAAGATTGATCACACTTCTTTCTTAGTTTAATAGAAAAAGAGAAAAAAACAACAAAGAGAAAATTAATATTTTCCTTTTTTTTTTCTTCTTCAACATAAAAGCAATATTTAATTTTTTTATCATAGTCTTCCTTCTCTTTTTTCTGAGTTCGCCTAGTTATTACATTTTACAGATGACACGTATTTGAAATAAGAGGACTATTCATAAATAAAAACTTTGAAAAGTAGAATAATTATAATGCATCTATTCTATGATTTCTATAAAAGATTATGAAGAAGATTCAATATGATATAATAGTTTGTATGAAAACAGTCAAGTTTTTTCTTTTTCTAGGGAACAGAAAAAAAGCGAACTCTAGTATATGGTAAGGAAACATTATAACTCATTGTTATGAGAGTCGACCAATTATGTTAACGAGTTTTTAATATATTTATGTTTGAATGAATACTATTGTTCACAGTACAAAGCTTTTCTTCAATTCTAAGAAAATGTATCAAATTAAAATATCTTAAAAGAAAAAAAAAAAGTTTTCTTATTTATGAATTAATAATAAGGGAAAATTGTGCAAGGAATACATCAATATAATTAAACTAATAATTAGTAAAAGCATTTTTTCAAGATAATAAAATTCGAGATCTTAATGTAAAATGTTTCAAATGTGAAATATCTTTACAACAAAACTGCTCTGTTGATTGGCGACATCTATCAAATAAACTCAAACTTTTTCCACATATTCACATATAAAAACTATCTAATAAAGTTTATAAATCTAATTCAAAAATCTCTTAAAGAAAATTTCATCGTTACATTTAATGATTGGTCCAGTACAAACAGTGAATGTCATCATGCTTTAAATAAACTAGTATAAATAAATATCGTTGTCTATTACCAAATGCTTATCGAACAGAAGGGGACTTTTGATCTTTGACTCACTCTTCATTCCATCATTTTTTTGATACTATAATCATTGTTATTATCATTCTTTCGCGGATCTCAATAGAAAAATGGTCAATACTACTACTGACAAAAACGTATTAACTTTAGCTGAGATTAAAGAATTAGCAGAAGACAAAAATAAATGTATTTTGGTAATTAATAATCACGTATATGATGTAACAAAATTTTTGGATGAAGTATGTTATTAAAAATTTTTAATATTGAATTTATATTTCTTTTCTTAAAGCATCCTGGTGGTGAAGAAGTTTTAAAAGAACAACATGGTAGAGATGCATCAGTTGCATTTGAAGATGTTGGTCATAGTTCAGACGCCCGTGAACAAATGAAACAATATAAAATTGCTGATCTTCATCCAGTAAATTTCTTTTTTTTTATTTTACATTGATTAAATATGTTATTTTCATTTCTTTTTCAAGGACGATGCCACAACACCAGCTAAAGTAATAAAAAACAAATTTTATATAATAATATCCTAATTTTTCTTGATTTAGTCTCGTCCTCTCATCGTTGATCAACATGGAAGTGCTAATAAACATGGTTCTACTGAATCTGGTGCATCTTTGCTCAAATGGATTATACCTCTTTTGGTAGTTGTAGTGGCTGTTATTTATTTCAAATTTATGGCAAAATAAAATCCAAACGTTAATCGACCATCAAAAGCTATTTAATAAAATCTTCTTTTTTTTTGTTGTCGTAATTTATTCAATTTTTTTTGTAATTCAGTTAAAAAAAAAAGAAAGATTTAAGAGGACTATGAAAGAAAGCAATTCATTTTGTTTTTAGAGAGTTTCTCTTTTTTCGATTTTGTTTAATCCATCTTGTTTATAATACGGATGGCAGACGCTGAATTAACAAATCAATTAACACGTATTAATTCAATGACAAACGTTGAATTACGTGCAGAACTTAAACAACGTGGTTATTCAACATCAGGAAATAAAAAAGATCTTTTAGCTAAATTACATGATGCTTTACAAAAAGAATATGAGCAAAATATACAACAATCATCATTAAATCATTCACAGAATGATATATTATCAATTACAGATACGAATTTACCGATTTATGATCAAGTAAAAATTCTAAAATTTAAAATAGATGAAATTCTAATATTATTTTCCTATAGACTATCGGTCAGTTTTCAACGGTAGATAATTTACAAGAAACTGAAGTTAATATACCAGAGGAAAAAATACAAACGCATTGTGATAATTCAACAAATGACAACAATATAGAAATGAAATCGTTTGTGAGTAAGAATAATGAGGAAAAACAGACAGATATAGAAAAGTTAGAAACAGAAAAATCACATTTACCATCTATTGGCAGTAGTAGTGCCAAATCAGAATCTATTATTAAAGAGATCTCATTGTCCGACGAACCATCGAAACAATCGACAACGATTAATGAACAACAAAATTCGGCAATCAATTCTAAAATTGATGATATTGAGTAAAATTTTTTATAGAAATTAATTTTTTGTTTTTCATTAAATTAATTCATATTTTTAAGAAATCAGAATGATATTATTAATCATTCATCAAATGTTAATTTATCTGCCGATTTAAAATCACCTATAACAAAACAAGAAGAAATTATAAAAGGTAAATATTCTATTATCTACTAAAATTATATGTATAATAATTAAACCAATGTTATACAATCTTTTTTTCTTGAAGTAGAAGAAAACAAATTATTATCATTTATGAAAGGTCTTAATCGATCAACAAATAATAAAATCAATTTAACATCTCAAATTCTTAAAGTAAGTCTATAAAATCTTTTTCTACTGATCATCAAGAAGAAACGGACTGTTACCTGCGAATACTATGGATGATATTATGAAAGATGAATAAACGCTGTTTGCTTTTTTTGATAGAATAACTGACATTATTACCTTTTATGAGATTATTATAACAGTAGAAAAGATTTTATTATGTGAAAAAATGAAAATTTATTTCTCTCTTTTTTTGTTTAATTAGACACTTATTCCTGATATAAGTTTATTACCTGAATCTATTATTAATGATGAATTTGATAGATTTTTAAATGAGCAAAGTATTGATAATAATATTGAAGAAATATATGAAACACATAACATTCCTCCATCTAATTCAATAACAATTAGTGAATCAGTTGATCAAAGTCATTCATTTCAATCAAAAAAATTATCCAATGAAAAATCTAATAGTAAATTAAATTTTTTTCAAAAACAATATTTATAAATTTCTATTTGGGTATAGTAACAGATGAACCAATTCGTGTAAAAGATGTTGTTGTATCACATGAACCATTAAGTCAAATTTTATATATTCGTGGTCTTACTCGTCCATTTAGTTTATTTCAATTAAAAGAACTTCTTAGCCGTTATGGAACATTAATAGATGATAAATTTTGGCTTGATAAAATAAAAAGTCAATGTTTTGTTACTGTAAATATAATTTTTTCATAAGAGAAATTCATTTTTTATTTCTATTATTCTAGTATAATACATTAGAAGAAGCACAATATGCTCGTGAAGCACTTGATGGTTGTCGATGGCCATTCACAAATCCTCGAATATTATCTGTTCGATTTGCACGAGAAAATGAGGTAAATTTATTTATTCGTAATTATCAATATTTTTAATTCAATTTTCTTAGCTTGAATTTAGTATAACACACAATTTACCACCTGTTCAAATTTCAACTAGTAAAAATAAAAAAATATTATTCTCATCTTGTATTTTTTGTGTTAGATTCAATAGGTCGTATTGTACAAGAAAAATCAAATATAATATCTTCACCTCGATCTACAAGTCCAGTTAATGAAATCAAATCGATTACTAAACATAATCATTCAGATGTACGAGAATGGGATATGACAAAATCACAAAAAGAAACATATAGTGGATTTCTTATTCCTGAAGAAGAAGAAGAAGACTTAGAAAAGTCTGAAACACCCGTAAAAGGACTTGATGATTATTTTCGTAAGACAAAAGCAAAACCATGTATTTATTGGTTACCATTAACAGAAGAACAAGTAGAATTTTTGACTTTTTTTTCTTAAAATAATAAAATTGGTATTCTATTTATTATTTAGATTCTTGAACGAATTTGTCAACAAGAACAACGTAATGTTGAACGTGATGAAGCTCAAAGAAAACGAGAGATTGAAGAAAATGCTCGAAAAATTAATTCAGTATGAATATAAACAATGACTTTACTTTTTTTTTTCTAATTTATATTTTATAGAAATCTAAACATGATCTTTCATCATCACAAGAAAAACGAAAACATAGTATATCACCATCGCGACAAAATTCTAAAAGACATTAAATCAAAGATGTAAATAATCTCCAGTTATTTATTTTTACTTTTGATATTGTATTGAATTTCATTCAAGTAAAAGAAATTCATTTTTGTTTCTTTTTTGTGATGACAATACATCACTAATGTCTGTTCATTTTCTAAATAAGCAAAATAAAAAGATATATTTTTTTTCCTTTGATAATCTTTTTTTTATATTTAAAAGTAATTTTAAGATATACTACAAAACAAAAATGCATCGTACACATGCTGATCTTATTGAATCACTTGTGCATCAAAATATTATTAAAACGGAACGAATTAAAAAATCTATGTTAACAACAGATAGATTAGATTTTTCTACTGATCGATTATATGAAGATGCACCACAACCAAGTAATAATGTTTTTTTTTTGATTAATTTTATATTCAAAATAATTTATCTACATTTTTTAGTTGGATATAATGTAACTATATCAGCACCACATATGCATGCTTATGCGCTTGAAATGTTACGAGATAAACTTATTCCTGGTGCTCGTATACTTGATGTTGGATCAGGTTCAGGATATTTAACTGTTTGTATAGCAAAACTTATTGAACCAGATGGAAAAGCAATTGGTATTGAACATATACCAGAATTAGTTCAATTATCAATAAAAAATATTTCAAAAAATCATCGTTCATTAATGGATAATGGAACATTAGAAATTGTTTTAGGTGATGGTCGTTTAGGTTATCCACAAGGTGGTCCATATGATGCCATTCATGTTGGTGCAGCAGCACCAAATCGACCTATAGAATTAATTGAACAATTAAAACCAGGTGGTCGTTTAGTAGTTCCTGTTGGTGTTGGAAGTCAAAAAATGATGATTTATGATAAATCAGCAGATGGTCGTGAAGTTAATGAACATGCAACTTTAGGTGTTCGTTATGTACCATTAACAGATAAAGAAAGACAATGGCGACATTAAATAATTTTTTAATTTTGTATAATTATCTGTTGTAAACAAGCAATGTAATGAATGAATTTTTCAAATAAATTATCCTTTTTTTTGTTTTGATTAACTTATCGTGGAAATAATTTTACAGATAGTTTTGTTCTAAATATCTTATTATTTCTATGATTAAACTTGAACTATTTTTTGTATTTCATAATAAAGAATATCACCTGTTTTTTCTCATCCATTGGATTATTTGAATATTCGTTTAAATACAATCATACGTTCCATTTATTTCCTATTTAAATAATTATTTACATTAATCCATGCGAGAATTAAATTATATCATATTATAATCTCTTGTTTCCTGTGCTTTGTTATGCCTTATGAAATCCATATACTCTTTGATTTATGTTTGACCTAATACTTAGATGAATCAATCCGATCAGATTCCGAGGTCATGAATGAAAGTGGAATAGATATATAAGATCGGTGTTCTGAAGTAAAGTTCATTAGAATCACATTTTATTTTTATTTATTTTTTTTGCCAAAGAACATATAGAAAATAAAATGACAATTATTGATCACATAATTATTATTATTTTCTTTCTTAAAAAAAAAGAAGATATTATTATCTTGGTACTAAAGAAATCGTTTCTTTTTGTATATTTCTATCTATTCTACCATTTAATTCGATATTTGGTGAATTTTTTTTATTAAATCTTTTCAATTTAGTTTGATTAGAATTATTTTGAATTTGAGTTGATTTTGATCGTTCTCGAATAATTCTTTGACAACATTGTGGTAAATGTGAAATTATTAATTGAAACCATTCATATAATGTTTGTCGATATGGTGGTGATGTTATTCCTAATAAGATCAAAAAAAAAATTTTTTTTTTTAAATATTTAATATAAAAAAAAAAAGCATTTTACCATAAAAAATAAAATTTAATGAATGATTACAATATTGCATAAGATAAACAATACTTTTAACAAGTGGATAAGCTTTTTCTTCATCTGGATTACGAAATAAAACAGTTGTAACAAATACAACTGGACTTACAAGAATAAAATAAAGTAAATTAAGTGTAAATAAAAGATAAAATAAACTTTTAGCTTTATTTGGTGTTGCGCCCATAGAATTATTTACACCTGAACGACGTGAACGAAATACACGTCGTTGTTGATAATAAACACGATAGACTATTAAAAATGTTCCTATAGTCATTACCGTAAATGGAATTAGTGCATAAAGGCATACATCAATCCATTCCCATACCTAATTAAAATCTTTGAATTATTTTTCAAAAGAAAAAGAAAAACTTACATTATCCCAAAAATAATCATATTTTGTACCTTTAACAGATTCACATTTCTTAATAAACATTTTTGGTTTTATTATTTCTATAGGTATTGTTATATTTAAATTTGATAAATCTCGTTTTTTTCTTAAACATAATAAATTCGATTGAAATTTATCACAAAAAAATAATATTGTTTGAATATAACGTTTTTTTAATAATTTATTATTTATATTAAATTCATCTGATATTAATGATTCATCTGTCGTCATATTTAAATTAAATGATGAAATTTTAGTATAATTATTATTATTATTAGTTATATTTATTTCATGTAAACGAAGAAATACTAATTCATGACAATTAAATAAAGCCATAATAAATAAAATAATTCCAACAATATATTTAGCTGAATGTGGTGTACAAAATTTTCTTGCAAATTTTATATAATTTGTTGCTATAGCTCTATCAACAGATATAAATGATAATATCCATGATGATGAATGTTGTGACCAATATGTTATAAATGTATGTAAACGACATGTTATTAAATGTAAATTTCTCAATGAAGATGCTTCACCATATTCAATATTAAGAAATAAATCAAGTAAACCAGAATATAATACAAGTAAATCCATTAATGAAAGTATTGCAAGATAATGATATGTTGATGATTTACGTAATGTTCCATATGAAAATATAAAAAATGAAACAATATTACCAAATGTTCCAACTATAAGAAGAAATATCGAACCATATCGAATTAAATGTAAATCAAAACCAAGTCTTTCTCGTGATGATGTTTGTATAGTGTTGCTCATTTGATCATCTAAAAAAAACAAAAAAAAAAAAAGAATTTTCTTCTTCTCTTCTAACTATTATCAGTCAGTTTATCATGTATTCATTCATGCAAAAATAAATGTCGGATTTGATTATATACGATGCATCTAGAAAAAACGCTTCTTCTTTTTTTCTCTTGTATTCCACTAGTCTTTCTCTCTCTCTCTCTTGATTCTTTTTTTTTTTATAGACGTAAAGTAACAAAAAAAGAAATTAGTTTTCTTTATTTTATTATGAACCATCGATAAGAATTATTTACGTTTCGTTAATAATACAAATAACTTATTTTTGACAAAACAAAAGGTTATTTTGTTTTCTGTATAATTTTTCTTTCGAAATGATATATTATTAAAAAATAAGCAACTAAAGTAATTATCTTTTTCCGGGTAATACTATTTTAAAGAAGTCTTATTTGTTCTCTTTTCTCGTACTAATTCTTCTATTTCTATTTTTTTTTTTTTTTTTTTGTCTAATTACATACCAATAAAGAAAAGAGAAAGATAAAGCCGAACTTCTGTCTTCTTTTTTCTTTTCTTTCTTTTGTTAAATAATACGTTTTGAATTGACACTCGCGTCTATTAGAAATTTTGCTTTGCGTGCAAACTATTCATACAAAACACAGATTGTCTAATGACTATAGAAATAAAACAAACATTTGTTAGTGAATATATATATATATTTAAATATTCATTCTATTATCAACTATTAAATAGTGTTTGTTGTTGTTGACAACGATTTTGACAGATTCTATTGATTTAGTTTTTTGGTCGTTGTTCTTCTATTTCTCGGGGTTTTTTTTTCTTCTTCTTTCGTATTATTTCCCTAGTGACTATTTTCTTCCTCTTCATTGCAAGTTATTTCAAAGAATTTTCATCTATTCATTTATTTATAGATAATGATGTATAAGTATTCAAATGAATATTTAGTTTTTTATTTAAGACTAGCCTATAAAAGAAGAAATTTCATAGTAAATAACGATCAAATTTACATATCAATTTCTATCATGAATAATAATAGAATTCGATTAATATGATATGACCGATTAGAGTAACGTCAAAATTATAATATATTTAGTTCAAGTTGATCAACTACGAAAGAAAATAAATTATTCATAGTAAACGATTAATTTTGTTTTTTTTTTTTATAAAGTTTTATATATTTAATAATTAAACGAAAAAAAATAGAACTCACTTTTCAATTCATTTATTTATATAAATTTGCATCATTTGTTCGTATCTTTTAACATCGATCAAATTACATTATGTACACATTACCAAACATTTTATCATTGTATTCTGTCGAACAAGACAAAAAACAAAGAAAGAATATAAAAGAAACTTCTTGAAAAGCAAAAGAAAGAGATAGGAATTTTTTTTTTCTTTTTCTTTTTCTATTAGTATAGTATGTCTTTCTTCTACTACCATTATTGATCTCGTAATACTTACAAGCACAAACGGAAACAATCATTGAGAACAGAAACACTAGTAGTTCTAATATTATACGAAGAATAAGAAGATTAATTTAGAACAAAAAAAAAAAAGGAGGTATTGATAATAAATGCAAGTAACAAATGAGAATTGTGCACAACAGAATGAAAATGTCGAATAGATCATGTCCGTACGATGATACTCATTTCCGAGAGAAGAGTTAAGCTCCGAAAAGAAAAAAAAAAAAAAGAAGATATGTCTCTGTTTTCTTCAAGCGATATTATAACGACAAAGATGACGATGAGAATATGATTGATATGCATATCCATATAGAAGTCTTCGCATCGACTGTTGCTAATTCAATTTGTAAAAAAAATCCCAAAAGCAATTACATTTTTGTATCCTCACATTAGTATTTGTAAATGAAATATAAATGTCAATCGAGCGAATAAATAGAAGTAGTTATCAATCTATGATAAAGTAACATGATAAACGTCTTATAACATATATAAAAATAAAAATGTCAAAATTCTCTAGACTAACTTGTCAATAAGAGATTGTTGATGAATTGTAAACAACTAATGAAGTATACTAGATATAATTGACATTGTCAACAAAAGGTATATCTTATTTTATTAAAAGAAAAAAAAACACGAAAAGAGATTAGTATTCTTTTAAACTATAGATTTAGTTTTTTTTCTTCTTGCATGTCAACATATATCCGATAGGATTTTGTTTATTAGCTTTATTTATTCTCTATAGAGAATATATATATCTGATTATTTTAATTTAACTAATTCAAAAGGGAAACAAAAATTTTTGAAGATGATAGGCATATATCATCAATATTTTATTATTTCTTTCTCATGAGATATATAATTTACATTTTAATGATTTATTTATTTCATAAATATAAAACAAGAAAATATAATTTAGTTTTTTGTTATATAAATAATATTAAAATCTTGAGCTTTAATTTTTTCTTCTTCTTCTCATGAGATATATATGCTAACAGATAGATTACTTTTTGTACTCAATACTATGTCAAGAAAAAGAAACAACGTAAAACAACCAGCAATAATAGTCTACTAAAATAACCAAACAACAACTCGTAGAAAAGATATGTCATCTATGGTGTATCAGATATATATATAAATATATACATACAAATATAAATAATAAAAAGATTTATTTAGGTTATCATTTATTTAAAACTATATTTAATAAAATTAATATTCTATATCAATTTGATTATCTTAAATAAGTCATGATGACATTGTTTATAGTCTTTTCATACAATATTTGTATATTAATCAGTTTGTTGATTAGAAATCAAATCAATAGAATTTAAATGAAGTATAATGTATTATAGCTGATTTAAATATATATATATTTTTCGAGAATAAGAAAAGTTAATTTTATCATATGCTAATTAATTATTCAACTATTTTCATATTCGTTAATGAAATTTTAAAAACAAATGCTTTATATGTGATTCTATGTCTAAATATTACTCATAACCAAAAAATGGCTAGATAAAAGAAAAAGATAGTTTCTTCTCTTAAATTTTCACATTTTTTATACATATAATCATCTATTATCGAATATCTTATTATATTTATTTCATATTGCAACACAGCAAATCTTATTAAAAAAAAAAGAAGGAAATTCTATTCTAAATATACTGTCTTTTGTTTTAACTTAATTAAACACTAGCAAATGATAATGTTCTTGGATAAGATGTTTGTGTTGATTTTGGTGATGGTTTTGAAAAAACAAAATTTTGATGAAGAGTATTATCTTCATCATAATCATTTGATTGATTAACTATTTCTAGACCAACACGTAAAAGTATTTCAAGAATTTCAATTATATTCATAGTTGGTAATTGAATACAACCATAACGTTTTCCTTCAAGATTTGGTGATATATAATCACTTGTTGTTGAAATAATTGTTTGTGAACGACCAACTGAACTTAATGTTTTACGTCTTATTGATGTATCTGAAAATTTTGGTGGTGATGATGATGATTGAGAAGTTATTGAAGTATCATTTAATGTTGAAGTAAGTGCTGATGTATCAGGATCTTCTTCAATTTCTTCGAAAGTTGTTGAAAAACTTGTTTGATGTGAACTTGATCCAATTGATTCATCATAAATAACTATATTTGATGTATAACGTTCAAATATATTATATAAAAATTGTAAATCACCATAAATATGTATTTTTGAATTAATTGATAATAATGAATTTGAATTATCTTCACGTTTTAAATAAATTGTATCTGTACATCGATATTGATGAATAGGTAAACTTGTTTCACCAATTGATGATAATCTTCGACGACGAACATTAAGAATAGATTCAAGATCAACACTACCTACAGTAGATTGAGATGGTGTTGATGACATTTTTATTCTTTTTTTATCTAAAAAGAAAAAAAAGGAAAAATTTAAAACACTACAAATTCTAAGCAAAAAACTATATTAATGTTCATATATGTTTTTTTAAAATTTAATTTAATGTGCCTTTGTATCAATTGTTGGTTACGGACGAGCTGCATCATGTGAATCTTTATTACGTAATAAAATAAATTCTTGTAATTTAGTTGTTGTACCATAATTTGTTGAATTAGCCACAATTGAAAAATAATATTTATGTAAAATTTCTAAAACTTCAATTAATGACATTGTTGGTAATTCAATAGTTGAATAAAGTTTTCCACATAAACGATCATGATTTTTGAATAATTCAGGATTTTCATGATGAATTTTAATTTGTGATGTATATTTTTGAAAGATATCCGTTATAATATGATAATCTCCTATAAAAATTAGTAGAAGAATATTTCAGGAAAGTTTTTTTTTTAAATAAATAAAAACAAACAAACCATGAAGTATACATCGTGCATCTTCTTTAAGTATATCAATTGATTTTTCAACTTTTAAAATTATTATATCTGTATAACGATGAGTCTCTTGAGATGCTTGAGGACCTGATACAGATAATCCACGTCGACGAACTTGAAGAACAGATTCAAGATCAACATCAGTTGTTGACATTTTACGTGGCACACTACTATCCATTGAAAGTGACTATATTAAGAAAAAAAATATATTTATATATATTTTTTTTTCAACAAATAGATCCTACCGGTGAACGTAATTTCGAGATAGAATCTCGACGTTCATCATTAGGTGTTTCTTTAGAATCTTTTCGTGCTATTGCTGCCTCTTCGGACATTTTGTTATATTAAATCTGCATCTATTCTTTTTTTTCTTCTATCGATTTCTTATCTTTTATGATTTAATCTTTCTCATAAATCGTAAAAAGAGCTTTTTTTCTTACCTGTTATATTAAATAGGCGTGATCTTTACCAAAAACAATATTTCAGCTCGTAAAACTTAATAACAATATTTGCTTGTCGATCTCTTTTTATTTCTAACTTTCTTCTATTCTTTTTCAAACATGTAATACTAAGCACGAGCCATATGAAGAATATCGACAATGATACATGATAAAGAAAAAAAAAAAAAAAGAGAAGCGAGAAAGAATGTATTACACAAGCAGAACCAACATTCTAACGTTGTATAAAGGTATATATACAGATAAACTTTATTCTTCTTTTTTTTTTTACAAAATATAACATCATTTTATCTTATTCCTAAATAGATTAGTTGTTAGTTGATGTTAGATGTGTCATTGAAAAACTTATAAATATATATAATATACCTTTCTTTGTGTAAATGGATGTGACATTTTATTAATTAATTTTAAATCTAATCAACGAAAAAAAAAAGCAAACTATGTTTATCTCGTAGTATTTTATTCTGATTGGTTGTATGAATAAAATAAATGTTAGTCTTGAAATCGTTATATTCGCTGCTTTTTTTTTTTTTTGTTTGCGTCGAGGTAATATATGAGTATAGAATAGCAGTAAAAATAATCGAATGCTTACACATTCTTATAACTGTATAAATCAAATACGAAATATGAAAGACGTGATACTTGTCATCATTGCATATGTTAAGAAATCATATACATGAATAATTTTTATTTTATTAGAAAAATAGAAGAAAAAAAAATCCTTGCATTTTTTTTTATGTCTATTTTAGATAGTATATATATGTATATAGTAAAAGAAAAATATAAATTTATTTATAATTATTCAGATTAAGTTAAATACATTAAAGAACGATAAAAATATTATATATTTTTTTATAATTCAAATAAATTCTTTTTCTTTTTAAATTAAATTAAAATATTTAAAAAAGAAGATCTTTTAATACTTTCGTATTTATTTTATATTAAAAAAAATTCTCATCCATAATTTTAGGAAAAGTTATTGTAACCATTGACAACGTGCCTCCATACATATATTCTATATATACATGCATTTACTATTCCAATACATCTACGGATTCTACTCGTCAATAATGACGCATATGGTAATGAAGAGAAAAAATAGTTGCTGACATTATGTTATCAATGACGTATCTTTTTGACATATAAATGCTCGTTTTTTTTTAAGAAATATTACTAATAATATTTTTTCTATTTAAAATTAATACTAAATGATTTAATTTTCAAAATGCCACATACAAAATCATGTAAAGATGTATGAAAATATTTTTATTCTTTTATTTAAATATAAAATTAATTTTTTTTGTTTTTCTCCCAGTTATCATTTTCTACTTTATCATTGTCTTCATCATCATCATCAACAAAATGTAATGGATCAGTTTCATCTTCTAATGAAATAAAAACAAAGATAAAAGGATTATTTAATCGACATAATCATCGTGGAGATAATTCATTGGCTCAAGTTGTTGTTTGTAAACGTTTTGCAAAAGTTCCCATGCTTTTTCTTTCTGTAAGAGAAAAAAAAACAAACATATGATTTCTATTGTTAATATAAATATAATTTAGAAACGTCGACAAATGCGAAAAATTGCTATTGAAAATACAGATAATTCATATACAGATGATAACGCTGGTTTAATGGCTATATCATCACCAGGAACATTACCATTTGAACAAGAAGCTGAAACATTTGCTGATTATACACGAAAAGTTATTATTTTTAAAACAAAAAAAGAATTTATTTAAATTCGTATTTTTAGTTAGAAGAAGCTTTAACAATGTTAAGAAGTATGAAACGAGAAGAATATGAAAGTCAAATAACACTTAAAATATTACGTTTTCTTGAAAATCTAATTCATCAACCAAAAGAATGGATTTCTGGAGCTAAATTAAAATTATCTGAAATGAAATTTCCAGGTTTAAAATTTTTATTCATATATATATATTTATTAATAATTTTCTAGAAATGGCAATGACTTTAATGAATAGTTATAAAGAAAAAGGTTATTTAGTAAGACGTATAGTTTTTGTTCATAGTATATTACTTTATAATGCAATGAGTAATTTTACTGATCATGAATTTGATAAAGAAGGTCTTATTAGAAAAGTATGAATTCTTTATTTTTTTTTTTTAAATTTTATTATTTTTTTTATTCTTTTAGCAATCAGCTGATGCAGGTTTTATTGAATTTGCTTGCGATATTCTTAATGATCCATCATATCGTGAATCATTAAGAAAATGTTATATTATTCGTAGTCCAGAAGAAACAATGCAAAGTGATGATTTTAATAATTATCAAGTTTGATTTCTTATCATCTTCTTTCATTTAATATTTATTATATTTTAGAAAATTTTATATATTTGTGATTCTGCACTTACGATTCTTTATAATCTAGCAAATTTACCAGAACTTAAAATTCATTTTCGAGAATGTAATGCAATGACAGTATGTATATACGATAAAAAAATTTTAATAGATTATTCATTTATAAAAGTCAATCGTTTCGTTTTTTTTTTTCTTTATGCAAAATATTTTCTTAAAACGAAAAGAATTTGACTCATTAATATAGTATTACTAATAATAATAACGAAAACATTTCATTTTTGTTTCAATCAAGATAACAGAACTAAACATAATATTTGATGTGCTTATATTTAAAAAAAAAAGTCAGAAGAATATTTTAGTTGAGTATGCATTGAATTCCGAATGTTGCTTTCTATCATATATGAATATATTTTTTTCTATCGAGGTAATTATATCTATTTGAATATGAAGAATAGGTTTTTTTTTTTTATAAAATTTTCTTATTTTTAAATTAAATTTCCAATAGATTATTGCTGAATATACAAAATTACCATCAAATACAATTCAAATTCAATTTACTGAAACAAATGAAAATGAAGAATATATTATTAGTATAAAAGAATTACAAGATATAGCTAGTGCTATACGTGTTACATCATGTTTATTATTACCATTAATAATGAATGAAGATGAAGATAATCTTTTAGCTACAAATACATCAGGTTAAATAAAAAAAAAACAAAAAATTTCATATTATATAAATTATTTTGAAATCTAGAAGTTCTTCCATTATTATCGGGAATGATACAAATGTATAATCAAAATGATCAAAGATTTTATGGATTTTCTTTTATTGAACTTGTTGATGGTTTATCAAAATTAATGGTTCGTGGTCGTACACATACATTTATTGATCAAAATCTTGTAAATCTTCTATTAAATATTCTTGAAAATTCTTCAGATGATAATTCATTACTTGAATGTGTATCAAATGCAATATTAAATGCATCATTTGATGAAAATGTTCAAAAATTTCTTGATACAGATCATGCTATACATATAATACGATCTGCTCAAAATCATACTCGTAGTCAACTTGTACAAAAAAATTGTGAAGCTATTCTTTGGACACTTAATCGTATTCCACATAAACATTGTTCAACAATTAGTAATACATGTCAATTACAAGGTCATATTATGATTTCATATAATCGATCAGTAACAGCAATGTGTTTAAAAATTCGAGATCGTCTTAAAGTAAAAAGAAAAAATTATTTTTCTTTTTATTTATTGAATAATTTAGGCTTTACATTATGGTGTATGGCTTGATGTTGATAATATAAATGGAGGAGTTTTAGAATCAATGGCTCAAGCAGTTGAAAATTCATCTATTGTATTGATTTGTATGAATGAACAATATAAACAAAGTTATTATTGTCGACTTGGTTAGTTTTATGTTTATAATCTTAAAAGGTCTTTTCACTGTTCTGAAGACTATCTTAATATGATGAATCGTTTGACTATTTAAGAACGAACATGAATTGAATTCAAGTATAAGATATATGAAATAAAGATTCGGATACAATAATCACTGATTAGAAGTCATACATAATGACTACTTGCAGAAGAAAGGAGAAAAGGAATTAGAAAAAAGTGCGCAAAACAACTGTCATTGTTATGCTATTTGGTTAACATCTGGTGAAAACAGGAAAGTAATGGACAAAAAAGGCTACGGAAGCTGTTTTTGTAGATAATTCTTCGTTAAATCTCTTAATTAAACGTAATTGATACTTGATCTTAACTAGTCAAACGGTTATCAACAAGATATTCTATAGGATTGCTGAGCAATAGAATTAATTGTGTCGCCATTGCTGATCTTATTCTTCAATAGAAATAAGATTGTTGTACAATTAAACAAAACTATTTTAATGAACTTCTGTGTGCTTCACACTATACAATTTTTATTAGAGATAAACGAGGATAATTGAATAAATAGCCATAGAAATTGATTCAAGTTCTAAGTGATCTTTCCCACTAGATGATATTTTCATCCCGTCCCACCCTATGCCATATTCGTTAAACATTCTTCTTCAAAAATTAATTTATAAGCTTTATTTTGTTCGATTTTTTTTTTAATTTTAGAAGCAGGTATGGATTGAAAAAAAATTTTTTTTTTAAAACTATTTTACATGTATATATTTTTTACAAAAAAAGAATATGCAACAGAATTGAGGAAACCTTGTATACCCTGTCTAATGCAACCACGATTTCGACCATATGGATGGGTAAAGTGATTTAAAAATACGAATTTTTTTGATTAATTTATATATTTTTTCTTTAGCTTGGAATTATTAAAGGAGCAAAGATTCATGTTGATTTTGCAACATTATCGTGAGTAAAAACAAAATTTAATTATATTTAGATTATTAATGAAAAAAAACATATTTTATTTAGTTTTGAGGAAGCATTTGCATTATTAATTCGTGAAATAGAAACAATAAGAAAAGATGTAATGATGAAAAATAATCACACTAGTCAACCTCTATCTCATCAACCTAATCTAGAATTGACTTCAACTGATAGTAATAATACTAATAATAGTATGTGTTTTATTTCTATTTAAACAAAAAAATAATTCATTTTAAATTTATTTTAAAAAAAATAACCAAACAAAAAATTATTAGGAGTGAATAATGAACATTCAAGTGGAAAAGAGCCTAATGCTGTTATTAATTGGGATACATCTCTAGTTAAACAATGGTTAGAACGTTGTGGATTATTACAGTATGTATATTGAATAAATTTAGTTAAGAAAAATCAATGTTTATCATTGTTTTTTTTTTTTTGTATTTAGTTTAGAAAATATTTTTGTGAATATTGATGGAAAATTATTGTGTAGATTACATAAAATGAAAGAATCCTCTGCAGATGCATATTATAAATTTCTTGATAAACATTTTGATCATCTTGAATTAGCACAAATGAGTGATATACTTAAGTTTGATGATGAACTTGAAATACTTTTTCAATAGAATCTAATTAAATAATCTATTTTTTGTATTAAATTCGATATTTTTCTTTTCTTTATTTGTATATACATTATTCAATTTTTTTTTTAAAGAAAATGTTAACATCTATATATTATTTTTATTTTTGAAATATGTTTAAGTAGGTTATAGCAAAGCAGAAATTTATAATAAGTGAATAGAGCTTTGTCCAAGTGCTTTCAGTGCATGTTTAGATTTATTTTAATGTTGATAAAAATTAATTAATAAAGATAGATCATATTTTCAGTGATTAAAAATTTGTTCAAATTATACTCAATTGAGTTAAACTCTTAGTTATAATATTTTGATGTAACATATTTGAAACTCTGGAAGATTGTAAAAAAAATTGTTGTCCGATGTAATATATGTTTGGAATAACAATAGATTTCTAACTGTCAATTCTGCAGGTGCAATACAAGTCAATTATTATTATCGTAAAGAAGAAACATATGTTAAAACAGAGGGATGCATACCAATGTTTAACAAAAGGCAGAAATAGATAATTCTACTATTCCGTATCGTTATTTTTCAAAAACTAAATATGTTATTATGAATTAAAAACCGAAAAACCTTTTTCATCTTACTTTATAAAATGTTTAACTCTTTATTTCCAAAAACAAAGTAAGCTAACACTTATTACAATACGAATTATACAAAAATTTAATTGATAAGTATTGCGAAATTATTGTTTAATGGAGGGGTGACAGAATTCTCAGAAGTACAATTAAAGAATTCTGTATTTTAAATATATACATCATGTAAGAAGAATTCTATGTATTATACCACAATTATGTCAGAATTCTGATGTTCAAGCAAGTATTAAGTTCCGCCATACCTACATACTCTTGTACTTAAATCAACATTTTGTTTTTTCCAGCAGAATTTTGAGTCATTCTATATACTTATCCCTATATTTAAAACAAAATTGTGCTTAGAATATTATTTTTTTCATCAGAATTCTGGTTTACCAACAGAATTGTGTTTCATCATATACACATACTCATGCACTTGAATCAAAATTCTGTTTAGAATTTTGTTTTTTCAGCAGTGTTTAGTGAATATTTCTAGAGATTTCCGAATTATAAGATAATTACATTTCATCATATATATACTTGTGCGTACATTTCAATAGAGAATTCTACAGATCTACCTGTGATGATGCTTATCATGAATATAATCTTAATGATCACCATGATTCTGCATTATTATCTGTAACGACATCTGGTCACCATTTTCTTGACGTGACGCAGAACAGACTTCTGTCAATATATATTTGTGTGATAATGTTTTTTTTTCATATGTAAATATTTATTAATCCTGTCATTAGATTCTTCGTCATCTTCATCAATAGCGGTTGCAATAGAAATACTGACGTAGCCAGGAATTTTTTATGAGGAATACATACTATTAGTAGTAAAAAAATAGGTTCTGGTTTTGTGACAAGATCTTTAACCCAAATTCCTCTTTGAATATTGTTTTTTACCAAGGAGATGGATGAATATCCTGTAGATCTTCTTGGCTATGTCCCTAAACTTGTTGTTGAATCTATAATTGTAATTTTAGACATCGCAAAAATTGTTTCGTTTTCTGTTAATTCTAAAAAGAAAGGATATTGTCGATTTTCAGAAAATTTCTTCTGCTAGTAAAGCTCATGAGATGTATCGATCACCAAATGTTTAGCTCAAAATATTTTGGCACGAATGACTTATGCCTAAAACATATTATATAGAAAAATATCATTTTCAAAGAGTTTCAAGGATATTATGAAAAATATCTATTTCATAATGTAACAAAAAATTTTTCTAGAATTTGTGATATTTCAACATTGTCAAAGATGCATGAATATAATGAAAAAATTGTCATTACATTCAATTTTCTTCTAAATCCTAATGTATCATAAATTTAAGTTACAAAAAATTTTTATTTTTATTTTCTCCTCCATAAAATCGACTAACAATGTTCATGTAATGATTATTTCGAAAAATAAAAAGAATTTTTATATTAACTTACAAAAAAAATCAATAATCAACAATTTACAATTATCAAAGAAGATTCAAAGTTAAGACAAAAAGTATTTAAACATATATTTCTTTGCTCATTTTCAATTTTACTTTCTTATTTTGAAATTTAGTAGGAAATATCTTTAAAAATATCAAAGATTTCTAGAAATTGAATTTCTATTGAGCTAATATGAACGATTCTGAAATATTTTTGAAAATCTTTTTTTGAATTTTTATTCATTAGATAAAAGAATCAGTAGATGATTTGGATGAAATTGAAAGAAAAATTTGAGAAGATTATAAGTATTTTGAATGATATATCAAAGTATAGCTTTGTGTGTGTCATAAATAGAATGATTAAAAAGAATATTTAAATCTTTGTAAAAATATGTTTAAAGATAATAATTGTTAATTAAATATTTGAAATGAATTTTTAAAAGACTATATATATAATAATGTTATTTGGTACTATGGCAATAGACTTAGAGCAATCCAAAAGTTTTTTCTAAATAGAAAGCGTAAATAAATTTTCATTTTTGCGTAGTGATAGAGAAAACGATGTTCTATTTTTCTACACAATATGATCACTATTCAACTAACATCATAATAATAAAATTTTGATAAGAACTGTTTATATGTAAAACTTCACTACTGACTAGAGTAGATTAGATGGCTACATGCTTTACATTTCAAATTTTCAATCACTTCATATGTTGTATTAAAAAGAATAAAATATACAAGTACAAGATGCAGCGTGAAAAACTATACAATTTACGTAAGACAATTTATTATATAATTGCATTTTTTATTTTCTAACTTACAGATAAAATTTTGAGCGTACGTTAACGATTTTTTTGGTATAAGGTGAATGTGTTTTCTCTTATTTCATCCTTTTATCACCTAATATATTTTATTAAAAAAATACAGGATACATGACAAAACGCAGCATGAAAAGCCCTCTAATCTACATAATATCCCTTATATTAATAATGTATTTTTTGTTTACAGAAAAAGCGAAATCCTGTGCACCTGTGCCAAAAAATTCATTGTTTTTCTTCCTTATCTTGTATATAAAACGAGTCGTTTTACGAAAATTGTAGAGCTCTTCACGCTACATCTTGTACTTGTATATTTTGTTGTTTTTAATACAATATATGAAGTGATTGAAAATTGAAATATGAAGCATATGGCCATTTAATCTACCTCAGTCAATAATTACGTTTTACATATAAACAGTTCTTATCAAAATTTTATTATTATAATGTTAGTTGAATAGTGATCATATAGTGTAGAAAAATAGAACATCGTTTTCTCTATCACTACACAAAAATGAAAATTTATTTACGCTTTCTGTTAAGAAAATAAGATAGTGACGCAAAAACTTTTGGATTGCTCTAAGTAAATTAGGATTCAACATGGAAAATTTATTTGAAGTTAAATTTAAGAAAATATTTATGTTTATAGATGTCAATTAATTGAAAATAATTAACGGAAAATAATGTTTAGAGCTATTTCTCATAATAAAAAAATAATATATAGATTGTTTATTTATCATTAGTTGCTAAAAATGGTTATTGTTTAAAATATATATTTTCTCATATAAAACTAAAAATTAGTTAACAAAACAAATTTATGTGATCAAATACAAAAGATCTCATTAGCATATTGTGTATTGCACACATTCTTATCTTACAATGAAATCGTTTGTTTTAGTTATCATTCTCATCAAGAAACTAACAAATTTAAAATATTACGTGTTCATAGCGAATCTGGACTTAGATATTCGCACTTTTGGTGTATGTAAACGATTTATATCTGTTGTTTTACATAATTATCAAGTTTTTCAGGTAGTCTATTTGCTAGAATGTTGCTGAAACGCATTGATTTCATTAGAATCACATCAAATTCGATTTCTTTTGTAAGTCTATCAATATCAGGCTGGAAACAGATATGTATTATGTCGGAAAATCATGTGCATTGATGCATCACTTCCTGATTTATGAGATTGTTCAAATGTGTCAACGTAACAAAGAAGAAATGAAAATGGATACAAATGACTATTGGTATAGAATAAGAAAGAACATTACGTTCTCTGAAACACGATTTGAAAGAGAATATTGAAATGCATAGGGGCAGAAATTTAGACCTAACATCCCACCCTGCCCTCCACAAACCATGACTGATATCTGAACTAACGAATTAATTAATTAGTCATTACAGATCGTGACAGAAAGGTTCGCGAAACCAGCATAGGGGTAATAAATGCAGTCTTCTAGCGGAGATTTTGTGCTCTAAAGTAAGGAATAATGCGGAGACATATCCAGCTATATATAAAAAGACGAGTTTTGCGGAAATTAGCATCAATGGGTATATCATGTTTTACATTTTAGTCTTGCAGAGATTGTGCTAACAATTTTTTTTAATATTTAGTTTTTTTCTGATGATTATTAAAGGATAAAAAACATATATGACACCTTATAGCGAATGGAATTTAATTGAGAGATAGAGAAAGAGAGATATTACATAATAAAAATATAAGTAATGCATGCTATAAAAGTAAAGAATAGATAAATGGTCAATGCTTACTTAATACATAGGGAGAAGGAAAAACGTAATATTAATCTTTGATTACAGAAAGTACGTATATGTTATAGTATGTGAATAAAATGATACTAGCAAAACGAAAAGAATTTTTATCGAATTTTAATTTTTGAATATAAAATTTATGAAAATTAATATTCGATATTAGAAAACATTACTTTAAATTCACATATGATTATGATTTGATATCACTATCAATCATAAAAAAAACGGTTTACCTTTGATAGTATGAAGGATAATTTGACTTGAATATAAACATCCTTGTAGATAACCAGTACAGAAGGTTTTATTGTTAGAAATTTTGTATTAGTTTTGGTCTGAAAGCAGTGCGAGAAACTCTGAAAAAACCAGATTGAATAAGATTATTTTCCGCACATTTTGTATTTTTACTTCTATGATCCAAAAGTAAAAGTTAGAACCTTTAATAATACATTAGCTTGTAGAGCAAGATTTATCCTATCAGAAAAGCTATTTGAAAGGTTTTTTTCTTTCGACAAGATTTCGAAATTTTTGATTTTTCTAAATCATCGTTTTTGATCAAAATAACGTTTGAAGTGAAAAGTACGTCTTGAGAAATTGTGTAGAGCGTTGCTTGAATGAAAGCTATGGCTTGTTTTATTATCAGATTTTGTCAAGAATGTTCCATTCTACAAAATTACAGATAGAGATTACAAAAATCTCTTCGCTCATAATTTCAGCTAATTATTCATGTCATTCAAAGACATCCTAGGTGCTTTCGAACAAAAACAGACACAACATTTTTAGATCTACATTCAACAAGAGTACAAAATTTTGTTTCTAATCTACAGTTTTAACTTGTCAAAAAACGAGCATGTAATTGTCCAAAAAATTTTCATCCATACCTTATTAACATTACTCGTATCTGGATACATTTATAATTGCAAAAAACACAAATATCAAGAGTACAATCAATGTTAGCAGTAGACTATAAACTTATAATTAATCTAGAAGAATCTAACTAAATTATTAAGAAAAGCATTACAATCATATCTAACAATTCTTAATAAAAGAAATTTCTTTTTATTATTTCTTTAGTTAAAATTTTCCACAATATGTGGAAGAACGGATTGTAGGTATAATGAATATTGGTATCTTTTAGAAAACTCGCTCATGACATTTATTGCATACACATACGAATATTAAACGAATATGACTGCAAAAAAAATAATCATATTTTGTAATTTTTAATCCTAGTAATAATAATATTTATAGAGTCACTGGATTTTTATATGATTTTGTTTCGAAAAATTTACTATAGAATTAATCTCTTGCCAGTATTGTTGATATGCGCACTTCTGAACATCATGTTACATATTAGTAAAGAACATAAATAACTTTGTATTCTTATCTATTCAACAACTTACGACAAGTCAAAGAAAGAAACTCTGAAAAGACTCATGGGTAAAAACACAATATAATATTTTCTTTTTCGGAGATCCTCGATCTTGTGGCCAGAATATCAACAAGAAAAACTTGCGTTCTTTTCGTTCGTTTGTTATCAACGATTGTTTATACTGATATCTTTAAGGTAAAGCAAAAATGTCCACACACATGGCTAATTACAAAATATCTAGAAAAAAACGTTTAAAATCATATAAACTCAGTTACTTTTTTTGCATTTTTTGATTATGATTACTCATCACATTCTTCTGGGCGCTACACATTATGGAAAATAAGAAAACAAAAACAACAATAGCACGTGGATTAACGCAACATACCAACATAATGCCACAACGAGTTCTGTATCCTCATCATATTCAAAATTTCCTATTGGTCTGGCTTGATAGCAGTATCGATGAAGATAAAAATGCTGATTGTATCAATGCAATATCTAAATTACGAGAAGTTATTAACACCGTACATACATTCACTACTGTCGATGAATGTATCGATTTTATCAGCGATATTAAAGAAGAGAAGACATTTATGATTTCGTCGGGTGCATTCGGACAAACAACAGCTGCTGTTCTTCATGAAATGCCACAGGTTAGTAAGATTTATATTTTTTATGAAAATAAAGCTCGTCATGAGCAATGGACCACAAATTGGCCAAAAGTGCAAGGTGTCTTCACAGACATTAAACCAATCTGTGAAGCACTAAAACAAGCCGCCTACGAATGCGATCAAAACACCATTTCAATGAGCTTCGTAGCTACGAATGGTGATGCAAAAAATAAAAATCTTGACCAACTCGATCAATCCTTTATGTATACTCAGATACTAAAAGAAATTCTTTTAACAATTGATTTTGAACAACAGCACATCAACGACTTCATTGTCTACTGTCGCGAACAATTTGCTGGTAATTCAAGCGAATTAAAAAATGTCGAGAAACTCGAAAAGGAATATTACAAACATCCTCCTATCTGGTGGTATACTTCCCAATGTTTTCTTTATTCAATGTTAAATCGTGCTTTACGAATGATGGAAGCAGACCTTATTGTGAATATGGGCTTCTTTGTTAAAGATCTTCACAAGCATATTGAGCAACTTCACTCCGAACAATATACTGATCTTACGTATTCTCACGAATTCACGGTATATCGTGGTCAAGGTCTTTCACAAAAAGAGTTTGATGAATTATTCAACACAAAAGGTGGTTTATTATCTTTTAATAATTTTTTATCTACTAGTACAAATCGACAAGTATCTCTTGCTTTTGCTAGCAGTAATACAGATAATCCTGATCTGATAGGAATACTCTTTGAAATAACTATAGATCCATCGATACCATCTACATCTTTCGCTCGTGTTTCTGATGTCAGCTGCTTTCAAGGTGAAGAGGAAATTCTCTTCTCCATGCATTCCGTATTTAGAATTCGAGATATAAAACACATCGACAACAACAACAATCGTCTCTGGAAAGTGAAACTAATATTAACAATTGATAATGATCCAGATTTATATAGTTTAACTGAACAAATACGCAAAGAGACATATCCAGGTCAGAAAGGATGGTGTCGTATGGGTAATTTATTAATTCAAGTTGGGCAGTTTGATAAGGCTCAACAACTGTGTGAATTTATGCTTGATCAAAAATGTGATGAGCATGAAGAAGCATATATTTATCATATGCTTGGAATAATCAAAAATGGTCAAGGAAAATATAGAGAAGCAGTTACATATTATGAAAAATCAATTAAAGTCGAACCGAAGATTCTTTCTCCTATACACTGTGATATAGCTGCCTCTTACAATAATATAGGTTTAGTACATGATAATCTGGGTGATTATTCAAAAGCACTTTCATATTATGAAAAAGCATTTGAAATACGACTAAAAACTCTTCCTGAAAGTCATCCTCATTTGGCTACTTCTTACGATAATATTGGTTTGGTGTATAACAATATGGGGGATTATTCAAAAGCACTTTCATATTATAAAAAAGCACTTGAAATTGACCAAAAAACTCTTTCTCAAAATCATCCTCATTCAGCTACTTCCTACAATAATATTGGTGGTGTATATAACAATATGGGTGATTATTTAAAAGCAGTTTCATATTATGGAAAAGCACTTAAAATTCTACAAAAAATCCTTCCTCAAAATCATCCTCATTTGGCTGCTTCTTACAATAACATTGGTGGTGTACATAACAACATGGGAAATTATTCAAAAGCGCTTTCATATTATGAAAAGGTACTTGAAATTGACCAAAAAACTGTTCCTCAACATCATCCTCATTTGGCTTTGTCTTACAATAATATTGGTTTGGTGTATAACAACATGGGGGATTATTCAAGAGCACTTTCATCTCATGAGAAAGCACTTGAAATCTACCAAAAAACTCTTCCTCAAAGCCATCCTCATTTGGCTACTTCTCACAATAATATTGGTGGTATGTATAACAAAATGGGTGATTATTCAAAAGCACTTTCATCTCATGAGAAAGCACTTGAAATTCAACAAAAAAATCTTCCTCAAAATCATCCTGATTTGGCTACTTCTTACAGTCATATTGGTAGTGTGTATGACAACATGGACGATTATTCAACAGCACTTTCATATAATGAAAAAGCACTTGAAATTCGACGAAAAACTCTTCCTCAAAATCATCCTCGTTTGGCTATTTCTTACAACAATATTGGTGGTGTATGTGAGAACATGGGTGATTATGAGAAAGCATTTTCATATTATGAACGTGCTCTGAATATAGGACAACGTGTACTACCTGAAAATCACCCACATCTTCAAATATATAAGAAAAACGTTGAAAGAATAAAAAAGAAATTATAGTTCTTTGTGTTTTTTTTTTTTTTATTTGCAAAACAAATATTAAAAAAAACTAAAAAGAATTTTTTTATTTAAGAGACACATACGCGCGCGTAGAGGGAAACTTTGTCAAGTTGAAAAAACACAATGGGACGATGCCCACCGGTAAAGTAATCCATACATATACATACACAAATATGTATTTGAACATATATATATGCGTCGTATAGGAACCTTCACGGCATAGTTTGTATTTTTCAACAGGAAGAGTTTCTCTGCGTTAAATGTATAGTCATTCGATAGACTTTATAACAAAAAGAAAATAATTCTTTATTATTATAATGAATTGTTGTCCTGCTCCAATATAAGAATAATTCATTATATTAATAAAGAAAAATCTCATCAATTGAATGATTTATTTTTATAGATTATTGAACAACTAATCGATTTGGAATAGTAAAAGTTATTCAATACATATAGAAACAAACCATTGAATTCATGAGAAGAAAAGTAGAATAATTTTATTTTAGAAAAGGATGACCTTTTTTTATAGGATTGGTATTAATTAATTAATTTTATTTGATCATTATAGAATCTGTTCATATGGGAGAACATGTAGGAAAGGAGGGAAATAAAGTATGTAAAAGAATAGTAAAATATGCGATAAAATGAAAACAATCGATCAACGTACAAAAATCAGTCGTACAAATATTCTACTCACAAGTAAAATGCCCGGAAATGAAAATCTACATGTGGAAGGATAAGAACTAGAGATCGTTGATAAATTTAAGTATTTGGGATTTACTTGGACTAGCAAAATGCCAGTGAAACCTACAGACGATCACTGCCTATCTAAAGTCGACAAAGCACTCGGAAAGCTAAAAGGGTTCATCTTCCTTAAAATTTCGACGCGCTTGAATAGTTTTTTAATATAATTTGTCTGATTGGGTCGTCGTTGAAAAAATATCAATTAATGAAGTAATGAGAGAATAGAAAAAGTTCTTACCAAAAAAATCGACAGACAATATTGAAACATTTTCTTTTCTTCTGAAAAAGGAAAATTCTTCTCTATCATTAAACATTCAAAAATAGTACGCATATTCAAAGTAGATGTATAATCCAGCACCTGATCGTTTAAAATCATTATCTTTGATTAAACCATTAAAAACAATAACAGCAGCAGATGACCATTCTAACTTAATCTTTTTTATTGATTTTGTTTGTCCTTGATCTCATGTGGATTCTTGAACTTATACGAAATATGTATGAGTTACATATACCATTACCTCTACTAAAGTAGATACTCAATTGATTAAAGAACAAAAACTTTAGCATGTATTACAAATATGAAAAATCTTGTATTATAGTACAAATGAAGAAAGGAATGCTTCAAGATTCAGTACTTGCTGCAACTTTAGTCCGATGACTTATTAATTTTTTTTCTCGTTGTACGTCAGCATTATATGCTGGCGATTTAGCTCTCGTATTGAATCTATTATTTGAGAGAAAATTCGCAGAAAATATAATCTAACTTTATGAAAAGGTAAAGAAAGTTATGAAACAAGTTGCAAAATGATCTGATGACATGATCTTCCTTCCCAATATTTCAAAAACAAAACTCTTGCTTGCTCATAATATAGTATCTCCATTATATCGAAGATCTAATCACAAATTCTATCCAATTGGACACATTGATAAGTACAAAGAGTTAAGAGTGTATATATCCGTTAGACTTGACTATGAAAGATGTATCAACGAATGTATCCAGAAAATTAGTCAAATACGTAGAGTGATGAAAATTATATTCAGAAATATAAAGGAAAAAGAAATATGGATAAGACGAAGAATATTTTTAACATACATTCTCCATCATTATTTGTGGCTATTCAGTATTAGCGATTTGCTCATCATCTTCTTTCAGATGATGAAGCTGCTGCTTTTCAACTAACATGAACATCCTTTTCTAGTACAGCTTATCCTGGAAAGAACAATTTTCTTTTACAAGATATTACAAAAATAAATGACGCACGTTCTAGTGAGCTGGATAAAATCCAATGATATACATGTTAGACAATATAACTACTTTAGGAAAAATAAATAAATTTATTTATAAATATTTTTTAACATCTGCTGAAAATTATAAATGAGTCAACTCTTTCTTTCATTTACTTATACTATCGTTTTCTATCCTTTTTTTTCTTATTGTAAGACCATCCGAAGCTATAAATATATTAGTATATATCTTTCAATAGAATATTTTTCTTCCATTCAACTTCTCTATTGTTGTGCAATGTATATTTCTTTCTTTACATTTGTGAACCAAATAACGTATCGTACAATGAAGACTATATATTAAAAAAAGCTATCAACGTTATTTAGTACAAATATGTGAGAAAATAATCAGTACAATCCTTATATACAATCACAGAATAAAATAACATTTTCTTTAAACTTAATCATATATCGACTAAAACTCCTACAATTTGATCATCATTCACGATACAGTTTGGCACTATTTCAATAAATGAATTCATAAAGAGAATAATGACTAATTTTTGATAAAGCTTCAATTAGACTAACATAGATAAAATAGGATTTCCTTCAATTTTCATATTTGCCAAAAATGATTTTGCAACTTCTTTAGAAACTTGTCTTGTTAACCTTAAAGCCTCTTAAATAAATCTAATAGCTGTAAATTTTCATCCTTGATTCATACATTGAATATATGGTACACTACTAATTGATATGTAAACTAAGTGGAAATAGATTATGTCTTTTCATTTATTTTGTTCAAAAAATGAATTAAGAGCAAAAAAAAATACGTGGATCTTGAAAAAGAAATTTTTAAAAAACTTTCTCGACTAATTCATATGCAAAATTAATTGATGAAGTTCGTTCAATGTTAAAAAATATTGAAATGAAAACAGTGAAAATTGATACTATAATAGTATAAATAATATATTATTTTGAGATTGTATTCACTCTAATTTTGATAAATTTAAAAGGAAAATTTATTGTACTTGTGACATAGAGATACACTATCAATAATTATCTAAATTAACTCATATCAGAACAAAAGGAATTGAAAATCAAATACGAATCTTTTCTTAAATACATTTTTCCAATAGATAAATAATAAACTCAGCTTTTGAATTAAGAATTAATAGAAAATATTTGTCTCTAATTTCAATTCAAATGTTCATCATCAACTAAGAATGAGATATAAACTTTTAATGAGAATAATATCAAAAAGAAATTTTTATTTGATTATTTTCATTCTAGTAACGTTTTTATCAGATACTCGAGAGGAAAAGACTAGTTACTTATTAGGAAAAGGTTACAATCGTATGAAGAAACTATATTCTGTGTTGAATGTTTCGTATCAGCTGTGATTCTTCTTGCTCGCGCTTTTGCATTAAATATTAGGCTTCAATTACATAAATCAAGTACAAGGAAACAAATCAGTCTCCAATAAAGTTTAGTCAAGGAAAAATATTTTGTAAATCTAAAACTAGTAATAATCCTCTATACAGATGATTCAAAATTATTCTATTTGATTTTCTTATCAATTTCATACCATAATAGATTGATTTAGTCGTATACTCTGAAGAATGAGAGGAGGAAGCATAAAACTAATTGTTGAAAGAAAGTAATGTTTCATTGTTTGATAGCGGTTTTTATGAATGCACGCACTATTGTTAAATCGTAATACTTTGATTCTGCATATAAATGTTTGATCGAACGATAGTTTTTGAGTGCTTCGAATAAAGCAGCAGATTTAAAACTGTTCTCAACAGAACTAAAATAAATTACTGTATCTTTCCATGTTACATGAGTTTCAATAGCTTTTGTCAATTTGATAATTCAAGTCTTACTGATTCACAATCAATCTCTATACCATAATGCACCCATAACATTAATTTTTGCAAACAATATGTCTTTCAATTCATCATTCTGCACTGTTATTTTAGTACCGCCATCTATATATTCCCTCGATAATTTTTTCATTTTAACAAGCTAAGGAGAAAATCAAAGGATGAAGGTGTGATGAATTTCATTCGTCATCGTTTCTCATATCGGTCATGAGGTCACTTTTCGGTCATGCTCTCTCTTTCCTTCGTAGCTATATATACTCATGTCTGTGTATTTTTTCTTCAGTCAATCGACTCACGGGCCTCGTTGTCCGTCGCATATGGCGATCACACCAATCGAACATTCTGAATCCTCAGCTTTCTTTTCTAATACATTTAACCATTTCCGCCTTAGCAACTTCTTCTAACTCTTCCTTTTCTTTCTCCTCCATGGAAAAAAAACTTTTTAAGATGGGTTGCCTTATGCCAATTGTATCTCTTTTCATATTTCTACTGTGCCTGACCCGTTCCTCTACTCACAATGCACCGTGGCCATATGGACAATCAAGAATCTTGAAACGATTTTCTGAGGAAGGTATGCCATTAATCTTCATTGTGAGAAAACGTGCGTCACCACAAACGTTGTTGTGCTGGCACATATAAATTGATCACATTTTTCTTGTTGCTTTTGCTTTCCTATAATGAACTCGTGCATAGCATGTGGTTTTAGGAAGTTTTTTTTTTATAAATTATGGGTTGATTTATTGAATTTACTTCGGATTTCGTCTAGTAGAAGTACTTTCTTTGTTGGTCCCTTCTACAACTTAGTTATATAATATTCATCTATTTCTTCTCTCCATTTGACCTTCCGTCTACCATTTGAATTTTATATTAAAAATGGACAGGTCATCATAACTACCTTTTTCTTTTCCTTGTACTCGTCTGTTGCTATCCATAAGACAAATGAATTGATTGTCGGATAGCTCACGAACTTTTCCTAATCAATCTCCTCAATTACCTTCAATGTGGCAATTTCTTTTAATAACTGACACAGCGATAATGACTAAGTTCGAGACGTCTAGCCAGAAATACCAATGGTTCAACTTGGCTAACTCTGTTCGGCAAGGAATTATGATTGAGGTATGCAATTGCGGATGTGAACGTGGGTAGAAGGACGTGGCACTGCCAGGTGTCATTAGTACTGAAGTGGGCAGCACTAGGAGCATGGTAATGCTACAGAAGAGCAGTAAACGTATAAAAGGGCGGCTAGTTAGGAGGGCCGACTGTGCGTAGTCCCAATGCACTTTCCTTATAACATCTATACGTTTCAAGTCCTGCCACCCAATTACCATCAATACAACAAGCAACAGCACATCTCTCATTGAATGCTATTCTTTTGTTTTCTTTTTCTTTACTATATTTCTATCGAAAATTCTAATCAAGCAATTTAGCGTTAATGTTTTTCTCCTTTTTCTTGTAGTTTACATCATTTAACCAATTTTCATCAATTTTTGGTATGTTTTCTTAATAACCTACGTTATCCTTTCTCTCCTTCGTAACTATATATACTCATGTCTGTGTGTTGTTTCCTCAGTCAATAGACTCATGGATCTCGTTGTCCGTCACAGAAGGTGCATAAAAAGTTAAATCGGTTTACTAAGGGTTTTCATTTAAATTCAGTAGATTTTGATCGAATTCTGCAGGCTAAAGTTATTAATACACATCAGATAGCTTTTTAATAGAATTCTAGCCTCATATGTAAATCATTATTTAATTGCTTGATGTAACTAAGAATGAAACATTTTATTTTACTTTTTGAAAAAATGAATAGATAAAGAAAATTATGTATTTGTCTGCAGCAAAATAATACACTTCATATCTCATATTTTTTATTGACACGTACTAATAGAAGATGTTGCGTTATGAAGAGAAAAAAATAATAATATTCAATAAAGTTTGATCGAAAGTTTTCGAGTCGAGAAATCGAAATCTATCAATTATTTGTAGAAATACTCGAGTTTGATATATTCCGTCAGAAAAAGGTTTATTTCAGAAAATAGTTGAAGATTAACTTGACTAAAAATTTTCAGGATCAAAGAGTTCTATTCTAAAGGTAGTTTGACTTGGTAAAAATGTTGTCTAATGTTAATTTTTTTTGTATGAGCATATCATAGCGACATCATTTTTACCTGTACATTATTTAAGATTGGTTACTAACCAATCAAGAATTATGTCATTTATTTCTGTGACCGGTGAGAATTACTCATCTGTTCTTTTCTTTTTTTTTTTTATGAAGAGCGAAATCGGTACCGCCTCTTTTTTTTTACACTCAAGCTGCAATATACATGCTAGATACCAACTAGATATTATTATATATTATGTTAAGTATTTATTTTTCTTCTTTTTCGATAATAAAAAACTAACTAATAATGTCATTTTTGTGAATGTTGAATATATTCAATTAAGGCTTCGACTTTCTTTTCTTCAGCTTATCTATTATGATAAATGACTTGAGTTAGTAGTATTTTTAGAATCTGTTTCTTTTTTATTTGATTCTATCTGTTGTTGACATTTATCATTAACTAAATAAATAGAATATATAAATCTACTTCAATTTTTCTTTATTATCCTACCATTAAATAATATCATTAGTGTGCAAATCAAACGAAAAAACAAGTTTTATTAAATTATCTTTTAAAATAAACATTCTTTCTTTTGAGCAATAGATAAACATAGAAAACAATGATTTAATAAAAAAACAACATCCTTGTTTCTTTTCTTCTCTATCATTTTACCTTGACAAAGTGAGCCAATCGAACGTTCGGTCGACATACTGTATAAAAGGACAGAAAGGACGAAACATTGCAAGCAAGAGAAAGAGAAGAAAAAAAAGAGCACATATACTAAACGACATGACATTATCGTTCTATCCACCATATTGAACTCACTGTATAATATTTATCAATAGTTAACAAAGATTAAAATTTTTCAGATGCTACTGTATCCATTTATAATATAATAATTCAATAACAAGAAAAAAAGATGACCTTATTAAACTTTGTATATACCATATTCTTCCTCTCTTATGTACATTCAAGTATGTTCTTCATGAATTTTATTTAAAATTTCTTTATTATTATTTTTTTTTTAATATAGTCCCAATGCCTCCAGCAATATTAAGTGAACCAGATCCTGAAGTTATATTTGATCCACGTGTTAATATTGAACTTCCATGTTTAGCAAAAGGTAATCCAGCACCTATATATACATGGACAAAAGATGGTCGTTTTTATGAACCAAGTGCACAAAATAATCGTGTTGCTATGGGTAGTGATTCAGGTACACTTATATTTACTCAAGCACAAACTATTGATCAAGGATGGTATCAATGTAATGCAACAAATATGTGGGGTAAGAAAACAAAAAATAAAAATATTAATTAAAAAAATTTTAATATTTTTTAAAGGTACGGCAGTATCACGTAAAGTTCGTGTTCGTCTTGCTGAACTTGGTGCTTTTCCAATTTATGATAAAGCACAAGTTATTCAAGTACGACGTGGTGATTCATTACAAATTCCATGTAAACCACCAACTGGTGTACCTGATCCCGAAACATATTGGACAGATAATACAAATACAGGTGATCAATTTGGTTTTCTTGTATCAAATCCTCGAATTCAACAAGATTATTATGGTTTGTTTAATTTTTCTATTAATTTTAAAATCTTTCAATATTCTTTTTTTTTTCTTCTTTTAGGTAATCTTTATTTTTCAAATGTAATAGATGAAGATGAACAAAAACAATTTATTTGTAATGTTTTTTCACGTAAATTAAATGTTATACGTCGTGGTACATTAACACAAATTCAAGTTATTAAATCTGATCCAAATAATCGTCGTCCAAGAAAATTATGGACATCGGAAGCAAATAAAGTTTTTTTAAAAGGTTATAAATTAACATTAAAATGTATATTTGGTGGTTTACCAACACCTGGTGTTATATGGAGAAAAATAAATGGTACAATACCTGATAGACGTTCAACTATTGCTATGGAAAAACAAGAATTAGTTATAAGTGATCTTCAATATGAAGATGCTGGATTATATGAATGTCGTGGACATAATGGTAGAAAAATAAATAAATATTTTTTATTCTATATTAATTTTTGTTGTTTTTTTTAGAATTGGGTAATGATTTATTTAGTATCAATGTTCGAATTGAATCTGCTCCATATTGGATAGTTAAACCAAAAGATGTACATGTATCAGAAGGTGAAACAGTTGATTTTATTTGTGAAGCTGAATCACGACCACCACCAAATAATATTCAATGGTTTATTAATGGTGTACCATTACAAGATCCAAGTGTACGACGTAATCCACGTCGACGTGTTGTTAAAAATCGAATGATTATACAAAATGTTACTAAATTAGATACAGCTGTTTATCAATGTAACGTTACAAATATTCATAGTTATGTTTTTGCAAATTTTTTTGTTAATGTTATTTGTAAGTATTGAAATAATGAATTGTTTTTTTTCAAATGATAATTTATATCAGTAGAACGTTATGAGATAGGGATGAAAATTTTATACATTTAGTTTTGTTAAGAATAATTATTCATCAATAAGTCGCTGAAGGAATTTTATATAAAAAGAAATTGAGAAGGAAGGACTAAAGGTAAATTTATAATAAAACGGATGTTATTTTAATCAATTTGGAATGGTAACCATGAGTATGAGATGAATTTCTAATAGTCAAATATCATTTTTATTGATATTTGTAATAATTTAAATGTTATTATATTATAGCGGAAAAACCAGAAATTCAACATGGTCCAGATCCATTATATCGAGCTGTTGAAGGACAAGATATAACATTACCATGTGAAACATTTGGTGCACCTATGCCAAAAGTTTATTGGAGTAAACGTGATCAAGTTATAACTGGTGGAAGGTAAATCATAGAATAAAATATTTTTCTTTATTTTATCTTTTAAAAAATATCTATCAATGCGTGTATGTATATTACCTAGCATTTAAATCGGTATGAAATAAGAAAATTCGTTGCTCTATTATGTATTTAATAGCATGAATTTATAAAAAAAAATGAAAGTCTTATTTGTTTTTGTTTATAGCATGTTTGTGCTTGGCATGATTTTTTAATTATTTATAAATTTTTATATTGATTTAATTATTTATTTTTAATAAATAGATATTCAATATTAGAAGATGGAAGTTTAATGATACGTGAAGCATCAGCAGCAGATAGTGGAGTATATGTATGTAATGCAACAAATAAATTTGGTTCAGATATACGTAGTGGAACATTAAATGTTAAACGAAAAACTCGTATACAAACTCATCCAGGAAATCAAGAAGTACGTCGAGGTTATTATGCTATATTTCGTTGTACAGCTATTGCTGATACATCATTAACATATGATATTGATTGGTATAAAGATGGACGTTTACTTACTTATACAGGTTAATTTAATTTATTTTTATTTTTATTTATTTGAATGTTTGTTTTTTTGTTTTAGGTCGTTTTATAAAAGATGTAGCTGATCAAAATACATTAAAAGTTGTTGATGTACAATTTGATGATGGTGGATCATATATTTGTCGTGCAAGTACAGAACTTGATTTTGATGAGTCAAGTGCAACATTAGTTGTACAAGATCGACCAAATAGGCCAAGAATAACAAAAGTTAATTGTAGTAGTTCAACACAAAATGCCTTTGGACAACCATTTGCAATTGTTCAATGGGAAGCAACAGGTTAAATTAATTTTTATTATAGATATTGTCAATAAAACGAAAATATATATAAATTATTATTTTAGGTGATAATAATGCACGTGTACTTTATTATGAATTACAATATAATACATCATTTCAACAAAATGATTGGATATCTGTATCTGTTGAACAACCACGAGAATCTTATAATGAAATAAAATCACAAGATGGTTCAATTAAATTAGAACCAAAAACTATCAGTAATTTATTAGTTTTTATTTTATTAAAATTAGATTTAATTAACTCTTATTAGTTATTCCGACAACGCATCTTCCATCAAATCAATATGATATACGTGTAATGCTATCATGTTGGGCAAATTATACATTTCGTGTTATTGCTTATAATCGTATTGGTGCTAGTGATCCAAGTCCAATATCAGAATCCATGTGTTCAACAACAACATGTCGACCAAGATCAAATCCAGTTGGTGTTAGAGCATATACAACACAGTTTGCACCATTAATTATTGAATGGGATGTAAGAAATCAACCTCAACAAAAAAGCGAATTGTTTTTATTTTTTATTTTTGATAATAATAGCCTATGCCACTAATAAAATGGAATGCACTGAAATTTTGGTATGAAGTTGGTTGGCGTCCATTTATACCAGGTGCAAATCCAGCACCATTTATGACTCAACGTGTTTATCCACCATATAATCAATTTATTATACCGAATGCAGCTCCTGATCGTTATCAATATTATGTTAAAGCTGTTAATCAACAACCAGGAGGTAAGTCTTAATATAATATTTAAGGTCTTCTAAAATTTCTTTTTTAGAAATCAATGGTGCTGATGCACTTGAACCTCCAATGTATTTTATTGCATTTGCTGGTGATTCGGGTAAATATGAAAATATTCTTTCTACTTCTTCTTCATCTTCGACATGGTATTCTAAAAAATTTTTTAAAAAATCTACAACTATTCGAACAATGTTATTACAACGTAAACGAAATCCTAATCGTCGTTGTAATCGAAAAAATATAACTTGTCAAACGACAACTCTTCCTTCATATTTTGATTCATAATAAAAAGAAAAACAAATAAAATTCTTTTTTTTTTAAATATGTTTTTGCATGTATTTTATAGCACCCTCATATATTCCACGAAATTTCCGTGTACTCCAAGCACTTGATGGCACGACAATACAGTTTGCATGGGAACCTCCATTGATTGTTGATGAAGCTAATATTCGAGGCCCTCTTAAAGCATATCAAGTTGTTTACTTTTTTTTATTTAATCTTTCTTTTTATTTTTGCATGTTATGCATGTAGATTGAAATGTTTCGTCTTGATGATCCCGAAAATTCCCTTCGTATTGTATCAGATATTTCACCAAATCAGACTTGGGCAACAGTTATTAATGCACCACCAAATGGTGAAATTGTTGCTCGAATTCGTATTGAAACAGATCGTTATTTAGGTCCAACAAGTCCTCCTGTATGTATTTATTTATATAAAAATAAAATAAAATTTCAAGGTATATTTTATTTTAAGATTCAACTTCAAACAAGAGAAGGCCGTCCAGGTCCAGTTACTACATTACGTGGTGTACCATTTGCTGGTAATGGAATATTTGTTCTTTGGGATGCACCTGATGAACCAAATGGTTTTATAATCGGTTATCAAATTGATTATAAAACTATTGAAAGGTACTTATTATATTAATTAATAAATAGATATTGAACGACTCATAAACAATTGCTCGTTTTCTTCTTTTTAAAATTACTCATACGGTTAACTATATTTATATATATTTAGTATTGTTGCTCAACCGGGTCTTGATCAACCACCGATAGTAATTCGTGATCCTAATCAACGAAATTATCTTATTGGTGGACTTAAACCATTTACAAAATATCGTATTCAAGTACGAGCACGTACTGTAGCTGGTCTTTCAACAAGTCCAGCTATGATTGAACTTACAACAAATTTTAGTCTTGGTAATGATTTTATTTTTAAAATAAAACTAAAAATATAATATATTCAATAATAAATTTCTTTTAGTACCATCAAAACCAAGATTTGTTGTTACATATCGTGGTGCAACATTTTTTAATGTATCATATGATCCAACAATAATGCCTATTCCTGGTAGTCTTTATTATGTACAATATAAAGAAAATGAAAAAGGTTTATATAAAACATATTCTTTTGAAATAATAATAATATATGAATTATAATTTAAAGATGGTCAAGCTATATTTAAAAAAACATATGCTGTTTCAAATGATCGTACTATTCTTGTTAGTCCACTTGAACCAGGTAAAACATATATAACAATATTAGTTGCTGGAGATGGTATACGAGCTGAAACAAAAAGTGATTCACAATTAGTTACAACACTTGGCAAAGGTTGAGTTGTTTTTCTTTTTTTGATAATAATTATAAATTAAAATAAATTTTATTTAGATCGTGGTCCAGAAGTTGCTAGTTCACCTTGGTTTATTGGTCTTATTGTTGCATTAATTATTTTACTTATTGTTCTTATTATTGTTTGTGGTATTATGAGACGTAAAGGTGGAGTATATACAGGTAATTATCGATTTTTATTTCATAGATTTTTTTAATTAATATGAAAATTTTTGTTTTTAGCATTGGATAAAGATGTGTCACATGGTGATGATGATGGAAAATTTTCTGATTATCATCAAGCGTATGTTATTATTGTTTTTTTTTAATTAAAATAAATGTTTTCTTTAAGACCTAGTGATACATCAATAAAACAAAGTCGATCATCATTACATGATTCAATGGGAGAATTTGATGATGATAAACGACGTACTTATTTAGTTAAATATGGAGATAGTGATGGTCAAAATGATGATCAAGCAAATTTCTCTACTGCTGTATAAATTGAACATATAATTCTTCTTTTTTTTTTATTCTGCATTAATGAATCTCGTTAAATATATAAAAATAGATGCAGAGTAAAATATAGACTAGAAATTATGTTGAGTATGTCTTTTGTTTATTTGTTAGGTAATTAAAAAACATAAGAAAATTTCCAGTCGGGTATTTCTTTTGTCAATGATATTTTTTTTTCTGTTTTCATTGACTATTAAAGTGTATGCTTTTTTTCTCGTTTGATATTTGTTATATATATAAATTTTTATGTATATATTCTTTTTTTCAAAATAAATATTGCTATGAAATTTTTTCACATTCATAAAAAGCACGATATCTAGATGATAATGATACTGATACTCTTCATTGATCTAAATTCAACAAGAAAACAAAGATGTTCTTTTTAAAACATGAAGATACAGTTCTATACATAGTTGTACCCGATGTTGCTTTAAAGCAAGTAAAATCTGGCATTATTTCCATATCTCTTATATTGTATGTCAACATTAACAAAAAAGAAGGTCAAACGAGATAAAAATTTTATTCGTCTATATTCATGTTCTTTCTATTTATCTGGATCTATAGCAAAAATGGGCTATTGACTAGTAGGTATGCACTATATCCGAATTCTGTCTTGCATCTATTCGAATTCGATTGAATCCATCATATTAGATACTGATAGAGTGTAATAAAAAACAATGATGTGCACCATCATTATGTTCTTATAATAGATTCTTTACAGGTCTAAATATTTTTTTTGTGTTAAGAATAATTATATATATGCGCATCTGATGTGCTTTAACTGATTTTATTTTTCGTCTTTTGAAAGAGAAAGAGACATACACTAGGATATAATGTGCCACACTTTACGAGACAATGTACGATATTTTTCTTTCAGGAGACGTGCGACAGATTTTTAAAACATGATTTGAATCTATTTTTCGGTATGTAAGATACTTTTTTTATTCGAAAATTCGAACAGTTACTATCAAATTAGTGAGATCTTAAGGTCAAGGAATTTTGATTGAACGGTTTCGAAATAGTTCATGCTGGATCATCTAGTGGGTGAGAATATTTTTCTCTTCTGGATGAAATAGATACAAAGAATTCAAAAGAAAATTATAGTCAGAACTGAAATAATAAAACAGTAGACTGATCATAAAGACATAACAATTGTCCGTTCCTGTTCTTTTCGCATTCTAAGAATATTTAAAGTAGCCTCTATTTTCGAATCTGATAATCGAATTCAATTATTTGGATTTCATGCATATCTATGTATGTGTCAACTGTTTAACATCATTATGTGAATGATTTAATCATTATACAAGTTGACTGCTTTCCATTTGACAGATTATATCTTTCGTTATTGACATTTAAAAAACAATGGTATTGGTTATTTCAAGAGTTTCTACGTAAGTCTATGGCAAAATTTGAGTTGTTCACTGTACAGATCACATTAAATATTTTATTTTTTCATTTGATCAGATACTGAGCAAAAATGATATAAACTAATGTAAATAATGTTGAAATGATTACTAGTAAAACTAAATTTTTGTTAGTAAATGAGTTCCAACATCGAGCAAATCTTTTGCTACTTTATCAGCGACAGAGCAGCCATGAAGATTTTGGATGATGAGTGTTTGTATCGAGTACTATTCATTGTTATGTAATAGATGAAAGGTAAACAAATCTTCTTGGATCAATTTGTAATAGATAAACCAGATATTCTATTGACATGAATCTCATAGTGTTCCTATTGAGATTCAATGTGGTTAATGTCTGTATTGATAGATGGGAATAGATCTTCCTATTAAATTGTAATATATGAGCAAGATGTCCATTTTCTTTATTGTCAAAAGAGTTTTCGTTAAGATCCAATGTGACGAGTGTCTGTGTAACTTGTCTCATTTGATTACTGTCAGAAATACGAGTTCGATCTTGTATTTCTCCTATTCTACTATTGTTGTTCTTCAAAATAAACATATTGCCAATCTGAATTGAATAATAATAGTAGATATATGATCAATGTAAAAAAAGTAATGAGCTTACCACCATATTATTCCGAAAAGTATGACTCATATGTTGTAATCGCAGATTCTTTATTGGTATAAATGCCAAATCTGGTGTGATGAGTACCTGTAAAAATTTTCAAATAGAATTAAATATTTTTAAATGAATCGATTTCGTTCAATTATATTTTTTCTAGAATCATTACATTTTCATGGAAAATGTTTATTATTTAGTAATGTGAGTTAGAAAGAAATGTTTATATTAGGTGAATTAATTTCTAAATATTTTATTTTTTATTCTTTTTAAAAAATAAAGTCGGAAGAATGATCAAAATCAAAATTTAAAATAAAAACTAAAATTCACCTTATATCGATGAAAGAGCTCAACGGTAACGTTAAATTGTTTGCAAACATTTCGAAATAATAGAAGAATTGTTAATTGGTCAAGGTTATCGAATATATCGTAAATAAAATTGGTGGGAGATGTGATGAGACATGGAAGAATATTGTTAGACATTGATGTTGTTTTTATATGTTGAATTAAAATTATCTAATATTTGTTAAATATGCTTTTGTATCATATGTCAGCAGTCTTTGCGCTTGCGAAATTTTATGTTAGTGAAGGTGACTGACTGTAAAATGTAACGAATAATCATCCAATGAGAATATTTTAAACAAAATAACTATTGATATGCTTCCTTATCGGTAAAAAAAAGAAACCTTGTGGAGAGGACGAATAAACGACAAATGTAATGTATAAATATGGTCGCTAAGAACATATTAACATTTACTTTTTACATCGTATGATATAATATTTTTAGATGTTATTTATTATAATAAATAAATTTTTGAGTTCTTACAAACAAATATATTTAACAAAATAGAAAGTCTTATTCTTGTTAAACATCTATTAATATAATAATTCATCAAAAAAGACTAGAAATTGAAATAAAATATTCCAAAAAAGAACTTATTGATTATTTGTTTTGAATTACATTATTATCTATCAAAATATTCAAAACGAAAATGATTTCAACTTAAATCCCATAATTATAACTCGTAATATGCATAGCTACAGTAATTCGAACGAATTAAACTGATATCGTTGATATTTGAAAATAATGATAAATGATGAATCGTAAATCAAGACGTTTATAAAAATCAGTATAGTATAAGAAATTCTGATTTCGAATTTTTTATCCTATCCTTCAACGTCCCGTTAAAATCATGTTTCATAAAAAATTTATTTTTTTTCCATTTCTCAAGGATTTAGTACTAATATTTCTTAGGTGTACCATATTGAATAGAAAGAATACTTAAGTTTCATTCAGACATAAGTGCTTGATAAAATATGTAGCGTTGAGATTAATATATCATTGTATTACCAGTTTAGTATAGTATATAATTCTGAAATTTCTATTCAAGAAAACTGAGATATGAACACTCTCAAGTAAAGATAGACATATTAGAATAATTTGTTATTGGATTATTCAATGTGACTTTAAATTTCAACACATACTCAATGCATTGTTATTTAGAATAAAACACAAAGATTTATTTTTCATTTAAATGTTAATCGCATATTTGATGAGCAACATTGACTGTCTGAGGTAGTATCGTTATCAATAAAAAGTAATTTTTCCTATGAAGAGCTGTGCAACGTGTACATACAGCACAGCTGACTAATTACATACATTAATATTTTTTCCTTTTTATTTTTTTGTCACTCGCTCATATTTTTTCTAACCTTCAACAACGAGTGTGTTTATCAGTATTGATCACAGGTAAGCAACTATATAGCAATAAAAGGAAAATGTATGAGTTATTCAGTGTGTTTTCAAACGATCTAGTTATTGTGATCTGATGATTCTCACATCAGTATATTTAATTTATATAGTATATGTCGTTATAATATTGTGAATTTGGATGAACGAATGATATGATAATAAAATATTTGATCATTTTGAAGGACAGAAAAAAATCAGAACCAATTATCTAAAATATTCTTTCTAATGTGAGAATGCTCTTCGTTTATATGTGATATCTTAGGACGATCCGATGATAAGAATTGCCACATGAAATCGACAATAAATTTGGAATTTATATTACTAAATAAAGCTGATTGAGGCTATTTTTCAATCTCTGTAGAGATGCATACAAGTACATGCCACATAATTGAGTGCAGGTTTTTTTCTGTCAGAAAATATTTCATCAGATTTGATAATTCACTGATCAAGAAAAACTTCATGTAAATTGTTTCAAAATAGATTGAATAGCCTATACTGTATCGAGTGTTGAACATAAAGTCTGATCTATACAGCATATACTGACTATTTGCTAGTAATAACTAGAGAAGATTATTACGAAATAATACGAATAATTTAAATCTTAATTTCTACATGATTATCAAGTTACGAAAAAAAACAGCAAGCGAAAGAATCAAAATTGAAGTGAATATTTGGACTTGAATGATCATTGATCCGGTAGATTAGACTAGATACTCCAGTGAATACATCATGTCAAAAAACTCTAGTATGCAGCGGACGTTAAACTCAACAGATAATTATTTTAGAGTTTAAACAAAAATCCTCTACTGTTTATGATATATAATATGAGTAATTATTCTTTTGAATAAAGGAAAAAAGTGAATAATAAACCGAATCACGTGTGCAATATTTTTCGTCATTACCTATACTTATTTTTAAATTGTTTTTGATCGTCTTACAAAACTTACAATATTCCATTTTGATGAAAATCATTAGATGAATAGCCAATAACCCTAAATTTGATGCTAAAATACTGATATTGAAACATACAGTAGAAGTCTTTATAATTCATTTACATTTAGAAAAAATGGATATCTATCATCGGTTACATTCAAAATCTCAACCTAATATGTGTTCACATAATGAAAAACAAGAGTTAAAATTTGAAAATGAGAGAGAAAGAAACTATTTATGGCGATTAAAATATAGAAAACTCTATTCCTATGATCAAGTGCCAAAACATTTGCAATCAAATTCATTTATTCTCAATGGATATCGATATGATTTAACATGGTCAGAATGTAGTGCCAGTTTCTTCCTTTTTCACAATGAAACATTGAATGTTTGGACACATTTTGCTGGATTTTTATTATTTACATGGTATTTTATTCGAGATTTTATCTCATCGAAATCTAATGAAAATTTATTTTCAACTACAAATATGGATGATTATT
>JAJEKB010020049.1:0-17530 GCA_022393335.1 Macrotrachela quadricornifera
AAAAAAAAACATTTGCTTTAATTCTGTATGATTCGCCTCTTATGTATATACGTATGCACATAAATATGCTCTTTTTTTTGTTGACTTTTCATAATACAGAATTCTTGACGACATATAGTGAATAAAAAGATCAAAAAGTATTCTTTCCATTGACATAAACGAGAAAGGTGCATTTGAAGCAAAGAAGTCGATTTCAGGTAAACAGGTAACGGTTTATGATTGACCATCTTCTTATCATCAATTATTGTTTTTGTGCAGTTGTAAATGAATAAAAAGACAAATCAACGTAAATTGACGCTCAAACGAAGAAAAGGTGAAAGTTTTGGATTTTCACTTCAATGTGGTAGTGGTAAGAATAGTAGCGAGTCCATAGGAAAAAATAATTATGTATTGTATGAGCAGATGATGGTGGTACGTTTCGGGTGACGGAGGACTACCCAACATTGCACAAAATTGTGCACGTTGTAAAACACGGCTATGCTCATAAGGCATTCTTACAGGATGGGGACTATGTTATTGAGGTAACGGAGTTGCAGTATATTCCAACTTTTATCTTATAATGTACATGCATAGATCAATGGTCAAGATGTGACGTCAACACTTTATCGAGACTGTGTTCGCCTCATTCAAAACACTGGTGACATGCTGACACTAAAAGTAATTAAGAGATCTGCAGACAAAAATGAAACTACAACGCCTCTTCATTCATCTTCTACTGAAGCTAGTAAGTCACGTGGATAAAAACTTGAGACTAGCAAAGGAAAACGGCAATTCTTTCTCCATGATGCTCTGATGCTTTCCCACATTCTCACCTATTTTTATAGTATAAGCGTTACTGTTTCTATCATGCAAAAGATCTAAATCTTCTATGTATTTATTCTTATTATAATCGAGTCTTATTTAATGTGTCTTTTAAAAAGACTTCTAAAAAAAATCAAACAAAACCAAAATATTTATCTTATTTTCAGTTAGTCCTGTAGTGCCAAAGTATAATTCGTACATCAACATTCCCGAATACCTGAAACCAAAGCGGTGCATTTATATTACACATGTCCAAGACGACTTGCTCTCGGTTAAAGAGTGCTTTGAAATCCTCAAACCACACTGCAAAGACCCAGAAGGCCTACTAGATGCTACATTCAATACAATTGTGGATGAACCACTCGATGGAAACTTACTTTTAGATATTTTGGAAGGTGACGAAATACCTGCTAATGCTCTAGCAACTTATGTTGTTGATAGTCTTAAGCGACTGCATAGACTGAATGACATTGTCAACGTACTATCGGAAATACTTAATTTAGTAACCGACGATCACTTAATCAAGAAGTATGAATTATTCGTCGATCAAATGACCCGGCGGATGTTGCTCGTCCATACTCTGGAGAGTATGTCTTATGAAAGTCAAAGATTTCTATGCAATTTCATTCAAAAGAATGAGTTACCCATCCCATTATCATACCGAACTTGGAATTCATCGGAACAAATGATGTAGTAAGTATTTAAAAAGCAAAAGTCAACTTTGAGTATAGTCGCAAGATTTTACGATTTGCAATAGTATTAGAAAAATCATAATGAAGTTTTGGATAACCTCCTAGTGAGATGCGTTATCTTTTGAAGAGTTAGTTGAAAGTCGTTTCCAAATTTTATAAACTTTCGAATTTTTGTTCAATCTGAGAGATAGTCTGCAAACCGTTGAGTCTTTTGCAAAACATATATGCAATTTTGATTGTTTTTTCTAAAAGCCATAAAATTAATTTCAACTGTCTGTTGGAAACGTTGTGTGTCACAGACCTTCGCTTACTTCTTCAGTTTGGTAGTCCCTCTGCATCTGGCCTAGGCAAAACGAGTCTTATTGGTTATTTATCCAATGACAAACAGCGTGATTTTCTGTTCACTGATACTACTGATCGCTTGTGGCGTGATGGCTGCATTGACGTTCTCTTCTCGACCCAATTCATCATCTTCGATGTACACGGTCAAGCTACAGATACTAAGATCATTCGAGCAATTCAACCTTATGCATATCTACAAATTGTCTACATCACTGTTGAAGATCTACACGGAGAGTTTTTGAAAGCAAGCATTATGGAATCCGCTTCTAGTATTTCAACTATTGTGGTCATCTTTGATCCTAACTATGATGACAATCCTGACGCATCAGCACAGCTTATTAAATGCATCGAGCATAATTTTCAAAAATGGCCTAATGTGCTATGGACAACAGCACCTGTGCTCAATTCAAAGAAGACCCTGGTTCCACGCAAGATAAAACAACGTAATAAGCGTTTGCGTGAAACATTAGGTCAACTCCTTGAACAAGTGAAACAAAGTACACAACTATCACCATTTCGAAGTTGTTTCCAGATACAATCGTCTTTCTACGCAGGTAAAATGATCCAGATCATTGTAAATTAGAGAATATATGTAACATTACTAACTTAGTTATATTGTATCTTGATGAACGATAAGCGTTCAATTACTCGCACAATCATACGTAATGATTTGACTGATCTTTTTGTTTTCAAGATTTTGTATTTATAGATAGTAATGTAAGAAGAACAATCCACAGCGTATATTCTTACGGTTAGATCAATTGAAAATGTAGTAATTAAGATTTCCTCATCAAATTTTTACTTTTACAAAGAATATCACATAGCGAATAGATGAGAGATTCCCGCTATTTTTACAACATCTGAATGTTCTGTTCTTTTTATTAAATATATCAAATACTCAAATATTCTATTGGTAAACCAAGACTGATGTAGCTGAAAGATTAGAGCTTTTATCATTCAAAAGAAGAGATTGTAGAGAGTCCAACAACACATAATCCGACTTTTTGAATATGAATTAGTAATCAGAATGAGCTCAGCCCTAATAGTCATGAAATTTCCACTAATAGATATATGCTTCAGAAAATTTATATGGTGAAACATTGAATGCAACTAGCACATCATTAAGAAGTATAACCATAGTAATATTTTCTGGGCGTCAGTATTTAAGAATAACACGTTTGCAATGTGAACAGCAATTAGACTAGTGAACCAGTGCAAATAAATTGTGCATCATTCTTATTTTTCCTCTGAATAAAAAAGGCTAGAAACCTTTGGGTGCTGCCATTCTTATTGCATTGAGATATTTACCAAATACAGTACGCATCAAGTTTTAGTGCTTAAACTATTTTTGCTTCTTTCATTGCAGTTGATATCAGTTCAGTACCGATTGAATTATTGTTTGAAGTCGAAATCGAACTTGATCGTCTATTCTCACCTCTCTCTGACAAAACTGACAATCTTCATCTCGTTACGCCAGTCAGTTACCTTTATTCACAAGCAAAAGCAGCATGCGCACCGATCTATAAGTCATTACGCAGAAAAAATTTTTCATCTGATTCTTCGCTGTATGACTTTGAACGGACCATTCAAACGCATGCGACAGTTAATGAATATCATCATTTCACTATGTCATTACTCATTCATCGAACTTATATTGAGTTTCTTATTGCGGAAGCCTATCTAGAAAGGTGGCGATCTGCCTATATTCCAAATTTGCGTGAGAAGAAGGAAAAATTACGTGAAGAAGCCTCAATTTGTTTACGTCAGCTAAAGCAAGCTGAAAGAGAAAGGCCAACATCATCAAAGACGTTTGATTTGCGCCATCGGTATGAGCAATTGCGCACTCAACTCACGGAAGTTGACAACTGTTTGATGAACGTCGACTTAACATTGGGCTTATTCTGCGATGAATTATTCGCTCTTTGGGATAATCTTCATGATACACAATTGACAAGCGAATTAAAAAGTCTTCAAAATGACTTTGATCTTATCGCTACCAAATTAGCTGAACTGGTCTATAAAGGGATTGCCTTGCACATTCTTCGTGGTCGACCACTGCAAAATCAAAGTCGATTGCTGAAAATGTGCATAGAAAAGTTGCGCCTTACAAATTCCATTACTGTACTAACCATCATTGGTGAGCAGTCATCCGCTAAGTCATCACTCCTTAACTCCACTTTCGGATGCAATTTCCGGGTCAGTGCTGGACGATGCACAATCGGTCTCTATCTTGGTGAGTAATAATTTTTCTAACTTAAAAATCTAAAAAAAATTCTAAATAATGAACATTTATTATTCTTTTTTTGGTATTTTATTCAGCTAATATTTGCTAGCGTTTGAGAGATGATATATAATATGATCACAATTGTCGTTGAAGAATTTTACAGTACTGGCCATATGTCTTAGTTTTTCTCTTGAAATGTTTCAAGATATCTAGGAAAAAGTTGTCAAGTGAATAAGATGATCTAAAAATGTTTTTTTACCATGATAAATTGAAAAGTATCAAAACTATGATTTCACTAGCAATCTTTATCAGAGTGATACCTCAACAATTCAGGAAATTTTTCTGGTGAAAAAATCTAAAGTGCCTCTATAGCTGATAAACGAATAATTAAAGGTAAGAATAGTGTTTTATCCATAATTCAGTTCTATTATATTGAATTAATGTTGGATCAGTATCGCCGATCAAAATTCCTTATTGGATACATGCAGCCAAAATTTCATGCTAATAGCTTAAAATATTGAAATGATTCAGTGGAGATTGAGACTTATGGTCAGCACTGTAATTTTAATTAAAAATTTGATATATTAGGACTTGCCTATTACAAGGATATGACTATTATAATTTTGGATACTGAAGGTCTCATGTCACTAGAAGAGTCAGGCTCAATTTTTGACAATCAAATGGTGACAATGGCTGTGCTTTCTTCAAATCTCGTCCTTATCAATCATAAAGGAGAGATCAGCTCTAATCTTGAAGGATTGATAGGCATGAGTTTGTATGCTAAAATTCAAATACAAAGTTCACCCTTTAAACCAAAGCTTTTGTTTGTATTACGTGATCAAACGCGGCGTGATACAAGAATCTTTCAGCAGCAACTTAACAAACTCAAAGACAACATTCAGATAAATGGAGAATTTTTGAGAATATCTATTGATGATGAATTGGAAATGAAACATGTTGTTCTTATGCCAGGAGCATTTACAGAGGATATTAATCATGACTATGATATTGTACAAAACTGGCGTACAGAAACATTTTCAGCCGAAATTAATAACTTACGTGCAAATGTATTTAACTGTCTCGAAGAACAAGTTTGTGAAACAGTAGCTTTCGTTTCTGCTAAAAAAACATTATCAAATACCACAGGCTTTTGCAAGAAATATGGTGCTTATTTGTATGCAAAATTGACAACCAATTGGAAATCAATTGATGATCTTGGTGAAGGCTTGCTACAATGTAAGAGTTTATACGAGTTAAGTGTGCAAAATGAACTCAAAGCTATTGCTGGAAGTATTATTGTTGAGCAACAACGACAACTGCAGGATGATGGTGGTCGTATAATCAGCGAACTACTCACGGAGAATATTCATTTGATATGCAAAGATCTTGAAAAGGGTAGCGAGTATCGACCACATGTTTGGGTAGAACAACTTATTGAGCAAGGAAGTATGAAATTGAATGAATCTATTAATCGACATGCTGAGGAGAGTAAACGTGATTACGAAGCTCAGACGCAGCAAAGCTATTATACAAAAACAAGTAGTCAAAAGAAAATCGTTGAAGCTAGTATTGAAAATATGGGACGGTATTTACATGAACAGCTTGAGATGCGTGCTTGGGAAACTATTCTCAAAACAACACAAGACTATTATAGGCGTGAATTTTGGACTGTAATCACTGTCACTCAAAGTTCATCGCAAGACTTTACCATTTCTATGGATCAGCGTGCTCAGCAACTCGAAGCCGAGATGGCTGAAAGTTTTGCCGAATACAAGAAAAACAAAAAAGATGTCACTCAAACTATTCTAGCCTTGTATAACAATATTATTCGAACCAGAAATGCTAACCCAAATCCAACGTGTATTTACAATCTGTGTCCATTAATAGACTACAAGAAATACCGTGACATTGAGCATAAACTCGTCGCCGTCATTGACCTATATGTGAAGCGATATATCGAGAAGAGTTTACATGGTTCTTTGATATCTGCTATCGAAAGTACTCAATCATCTATAATTGCAGCTCCAGTTTTGCCTCTTCCCTTAACCATCAATGACCAAAACTTACCAGAATGGTTTAGCAACTTTGATGATCCAAATAAGAATGAGCACTTCAAACATTATGTCTTCGATGTACTACTCGCTAAACTTAACGATAATCTTAACATACTTACTTTGCCCCTAGTATATTCGGATCCGAAAACGGTCGATAATCTGATTAAATCGATCAGTCACGAACTCGATCAATTAAACGTAGACATGACTCATATAAATAGACCTCCTTTAATGTGTGATCTTATCATTTTCATGCTACATATGCTCATTGGCAAGACAATGAAATGGATCGAACTGAAACATAAACAGTTATTGAATGATACACTTCACGATCTCAAACAAGTGAAAAACAATTTACTTACGCAGTTGGTCTATGACAAGGATGCACATAACTATGCACAACTCTTCCGCCGCATTCTAGGCACAGATATCATTCGAGAAGCAGAACGAATATATCGACAGATATTCATCGAAGAACTATACATGACACTCAATAATAATTCTTTACTCGACCCAACCTACATTACTCGGGAGACTTATACAGCTAGCATCGCTTCAGCACCCGATAATCCTAAAGCTATTTTAAAACTCATATTAGATCCGAATCAATTTTGTTTAGAAACGGCATATGAGAAAGTTACTTATTTACGTGAACGTCTTGTCAATAATTATGTTGATGATGTCAAGGCGAAGGTGGACACTTGTATGCAAATCATCTCAAAAGTTGTCTTAGGTGATATAGTATGGACTGATGCTCATGTACTCTATGACTGCATTCTTGAACAGGTTAGTTAACTATTTTGTCACATCCAAAGTCAGTTGCAGTTGTTCGATATAAAAGTACGAGTTAAGAAATAAAAATCTAAAAAATTGAATAATAAGTCTTTTTTAGTCTCACAATGTCGAGAAGCATATGCCAATTTCCCTGGTAATGAAGACAGAATTTTAATTCGTCGATTTCTTTGTACACTTGTGTAGATATTTTAGTGACACACTAGTAGTTTGGATAACTGCTTTACATTTATTTTTAGGATGAGATTGGATATTTTAAAAGAAAGATATAGCCATTATGAAAGTTTATAGCTTTTAATGTCGTATCTAATACGATCTTCAAGATGTCTCACAACCAAAAGTAGATTTGTGTTATATGAAAAAAAACTTTAGAACATCTATTTGGAAAAAGTAGGTGAAGCCCTTGAGCTTCCTGTTTATGCTGGAACCACGCTGAACGAAGAATTGTTCTATGTCTAGCCCTTTTTCAGTCATAAGCTTTTAGAGAAACTAGATCACATTTTGTTTTATTTTTCCACTAGATCGTCAATGCTTTGCCTGGCTTTCAACCATCCCGTGGCATTGAAATAGTTCGTAAAATCCAAAATCCCCATCAATTTAGAGCGTATTTCGTAAACATTAATGTTAATGAGAATGAGAATGATGTTATGCTTTCTCAACAGCTAGATGAGATCCATAGCTCATTATCTGGAATATTATTGCGTAAGACCATTGATATTTTGCTTGATCGATCGATCGGCTGTACGTCATGTTGCCCTGGCTGTGGTATCAAATGTGAATTACCTGCCGAAGTCGATATTGCTGTTCAACATGATCATTCAGCTCAGCATCATCTTCCTATGGCTTTTCATGGATGGCCATGTGACAAGGAATTACACCCAAGTTTGCCTCTATGTTATCAACAATGGACTGAGAAATCGTTGTTTCGAGGCGACAATTCTATGTCTAGTCGCGAAGAATTCTTTTCTAAAGAAGCACACGATTGGTACAAAGATGTGAATGAAAAGTCAAAGACGGGAGAAGCCTGTTCAGAGATATTTCCTCCGCTCGAACATCGTCGTGCTTGGATGGCTGTACGCTATAAGTTGATCCATATGTTCGATCTACTAGATCAAACAAATTATAATACGGATATCTATCCAACATTTATTCCTAGTGTCCCAAACGACTACAATGTGTTATGGAAGCCGCTCACTGACTAATTGATGATATTTCTCATGCAAAAAAACAATTTAATTTCTTCCACAATCAACATAATTTGTCGGTCGAAAGCTTTTCAAAATATTCAAGAAAATCCAGCTAATTAATAGATAACGAGAGGAGTTAAAAATATTGAAACAATTAGCTTCATTGAGTCATTTAACTGTTTTTTTTGTTCAACGGCACATGTTTAGTTCAAGGCGGAAACAGCTAAGACCAGCTTTTTAAAATTTTTCTATTGGAAATTGACTTAAAGTAAAAAAATAGCTGTTTTCTCTCTGTTTGCTTTTCATAGTAAAATACTTTGTTCTCCCTGGATGACTATGAGGCACGACATGCTCTTGAAATGAGTCGTAACAGTTTTTCATGAATCGATGTGTAAATGAAATCGTTTTCGAAAGCTGCCAACCTGAACTCGACAAGTGATGGTGGAATAAAGCTTTTTGCAAAATTAATCATTCACCATTTTTTTTCCTGAATGGCGCATATCTACAAGAATTAGAGATTGTGAGATGTAATAACTTAACTCACATGCTTGCCTCTATTCAAGTAACGATGCGATATAATAAGTTGAAACTTCATAGCAATTAGTCAGAATAATGTTAAGTTATTCAAAGTTCAACATATATTCAAAAATCACTTAGATTGTAGGAGTACTAAGTTTACGCATCAATTATGCGAACTGTTTTTAGTGATGAATCTTCCATACCGACAATAGTGCTACCTTTTTCAATCAAATGTTGTACATAATCCAAATACCGTTGTTCCATTATTTCACCTGGAACTAGCATAGGTATACCTGGTGGATATGGTATTATATTTTCAGCTAGTGTATATCCTACTGCCTCGTTAAGAGGAATAGCACGTGTTTTGGTCGCAATATAAGCATCACATAAGGTAATGGCTAATAATGGTAGACCATCGGGTGGCTTCATTCGAGAATTATCATAGTTGACTTTCTCATGTTTTTGTTCGCTTAAACTGCGTAAAGCATCGAGTAGTTTATTCACTGTTGATTCAGTATCATCTATTGTAATTGAACAGATTATATGTTTGAGATCGGCAAATTCTACTTCAACTTCAAATTGATATTTTAGAAGAGAGCTGATCTCAAAGCCACTGAGACCTGTATCAATCACACGAATGATAAGCTTGGTTGGATCATAGGCAAAAATACTGTTGACACCAATCAATTCATCTCCAAAGCACCACAATCCATTCATCTGTCGGATAGCATCATGCGCTTTTCGTGCTAGATCAATAACAATTGATAAACGTTTACGACCTTCTGTAGCCATTAGCATGCGAGTAGCATCCAATGAGGCCAGCAATATTGAACTTGGTGATGAACTTTGAAGAAGTGACAATACTTGAGCTATACATGCTCGATTAATAAAACCATTATCATTCACATGTAGCATTCCTGATTGGGTGAGAGAACCTTGTGTTTTATGTGTACTCTGAACAATGATGTCTGCTTTTAAGAAAACGGCTGATTGGAGCAAACCGGAATGGAAGCCAAGATGTGAACCGTGAGCTTCGTCAACAAGAAGAGCCACATCGTGCTTATGAGCTAGATGGCGAATAGCTGCTATATCTGACATAACACCATAATAATTAGGAGAAGTTAAATGAATAGCAACAACATCAGGATGTTGTTTCAGTAAAATTTCAATTGTCTCGACACTCACTGCTAGTGGAAATTCAATACCCGGATGATAATCAGGTTCAATATAAATAGGTATGGCACCGGAAACCACAATTGCACCGTAAACAGATCGATGTGAAGCTCTTGACATGATAATTTTTTGACAAGGACCAGCCACACTCATAATAGCAGCCATATTCCCTACTGTCGAACCATTAATGAGAAAAAAATGTGTGATCAGCACGATAAGCAGTAGCTGCTAGTTACTGCGCTTCGAGTAATGCACCCTTAGGTGAACGTAGATAGTCGACGTTTTTGTTGATTTCTACTAGGTCAGCTGGATGCAAATCACCACCGAAGAACTCTAATAGCATTGGATGGGGTGCCTTGATTTCTTTATGACCTGGCATATGAAATGAAAATGGTTGATGAGCTTTTTCGGCTACTAAATTTTCCAAAAATGGCATTCGTGTTTGATCAGTTGACAATATAGAGTTTGCCACCGTTGACGTTATCATATTTGGTTCAAGTGCCATTCAAGTTATTGTTTTGTGTCAGACTTTAGTACGTGTAATTTAAGGTATAATGCGGGCCAATTTTCTACCTATGAGCAGTTTTATTTTAGTTTTTTTACATCATCTCTCGCTATTTTCTTTCTCCTACCTTTCTTCTATCTCGCATTATTTCGTGGTTGGCTCATGCCTCTTCAACATTATCATAGGTAACTTCTGTTTATAAATGCTGGTTCAGTATATGCAATTTTGTTGTGTTCTGTCAGAGAACAACGAACATGAGTGTCATGATAAAAGCTGTTATTTATTTTAAATGAAACGATACCAAATAATTTCAGTGTTCTTACTTTTTTCACTTTTATTTCTTTCACATTATAATAATGAATAAAATTCTTATTCAATAATAGATCGATCTTGGCAAGATTATATAACAGGAGAATGTGAAAATTTTATTTAATTAATAACAATGCACAGCTATCTCAAAAAATAAAACCACTATTGAGATTTGATATATATTGAATTTTCTTTTAATGACATCTTCATGAGAAAAGCGATTGTGTCCCTACAGTGCAAATAAAATTATGCTTTCAAAAATAATCCATATAAATGTTCCATAAATCAGCGTTCATATAGTTTGGAAATCGAGTGTAACATCTAAAGTATTTTTTTCAAAAAGTTTTGTTAGCGGTAGATTTTCATCTATTTCTTAGTTAATTTTCAATCACTTTTGATGATTGTAATTGAATAGGAGATTGTCTTGTATATGCGATAATATTATAGAGTATTAAATATATCTTATTTACACTCATAAGAACTTCTATTCTAAATAACATGTGATTAATATATTATCTGATTAAGATAATTTCTATAGCATTTATCAGGTTTATCCAAGAGAAAGAAACTGCTTCTCTGCTATTAAATCAAAAAATCTGGTTTCAGTTTTTTTTCTCTTGTTATTGATTAAAGATGAGTTTATAATAATGTGATAAGAAAGAGGAAGATATTATTCATGTAATAAATTAAAGATCCAATAATTGATGACCCGGTCATGGTGGTACTAGTCGTGAGTGGATACCCAGTCCGACTGGACAGGTGTATTCCTATTAAAAAGCTATAACTAAATGTATAACAATCAGGTCTATAAATCACTCTCATCCTCATTCTCATAGCTTCATAATTGTAACGACATAAGCTTTTTTTTAAAAATAGCTTCGTCTATAGATGTTCACAATAACAAGGTCTAATAAAATCTGTTAAAAGAATATCCAATGTAGCAGATTAATTATAGTAGAAATATGTGCATTATCATTTTGACTCTGCTTTTATTTGAAATAAGTAGAGAACACCATATCTTCCAGCAATACCATCTTTTCTTCTAAATATTTCGTGGAATTGAAGAAACATTCTTCGAATTAAAATGGGATTAAATCTTTGAAGTTTCCAATAAATTTCTCAGATAGTTATGTTATTTTTATCGGCCATGATTTAGAGTTTTACGATCTATTAGATACTCAACTCAATTCTCACTAATCAGATATATATTTTGTTTTGGGTTTGTTAAAGTGTTAAAGCGCTGAATTCATCAGTGGAAATTCTATGCATAAATTTATTTCACTATAATTTAATTATTTATATTGAATATTGACAAAAATTTTGCATCTAATTCAAACTTGTTCCCGTTTATATTTCTTTTTAATTAGTTTTACAGTCTGATTGCAAAAAAAATGCTTTTAGTATGTTTTTCTTCTATTTTCAATGCGGAATTTATGCATCATACTGAAATGAAACCTTATTTATAAGAACATTTTGTCAAATACATCAGTAAAATTAGAGCTGAAAAATGTAAAACATAGGACAACAAACATGATAGGCCGTTCATCTGTTCGTATAACAAGATGTAACGATTTCTTAAAATTCTGTAGTTGATATTTTGATATTTAATACTCTAGGCCGGCAATCTCTTATCAAAAAACGTTCACGTTAACGGCATCATCGGTTATCAATGATAAAGAGGCGATCTATTAATGTAATTCATGCAACTATTCAACCATTAGATCGTATCATTGTTGAAAATAATAATAACTTATTCTCTACTAGATTGTTTATAATTATTATACAATCGCTTTGTATTTGATTTTTCTTGTTCAAATAGTTTTTAACTATTCTGACCACTCGATTTTATCGAAATTTATCTGAAAAAAAATTTCAATCATCACAAAATTTACTCAAATTAATAAATAATTCAACATTATCTACAATCGTAAGTCAGAAAAAAACAATTTTCACAAAAACCTAACAAATTGTTTTACGTTCATGATTAACATAAAACTTTATCGAAACCTTTATCTTCTATGATACAGTCGAGTCAGAACACATGTAACACTATTAGCTTGACCAAAACATCTTCTCAAAAATACAACGACTTGCCAGGAAATGTCAATAATAAATTCGAAGACAAACAAAGATGGTCGTTGTCATGTAAAATGTTTAATGACGAAGTAATTATTAATTTCAATAATGGTTTAGCTTTACAGATTGATTTTTCTACTAGGGAAAAATCACCAATAATAATCAATGTATCGTAGTAAGATTGAGTACTTTTTTATCTTGAAAATCGTGTAACTTCTGAGAAAATATCAATTTTAACTCGAATAATCTGTATAATATATTGAAATTTGTATCTTGTCTTGGACAAGTTATTCTCAATATTTATTATTCTTTACATTATCAACCTTTTTTCAATATATTTTTCATTATTAATACCAATAAAACTATGATTTTTGTTTTGGTTCAAGATAATCATTAATAAATTTACTTCAATAGAAATGAATGGAAAAAGGTTCTTATTCATTATGTGCCAAAAATAAAAATATTTCAATTGAGAATGAATTAAAATTTCGTTTAAGCAGAAATTAACAAAAAAGATGATTGATGAATTACTTTTTACATTTAAAAGTAACTTTTGGATTTTAAAGAACATCAATAGTTTGTTTCATGTAATTGAAATCGATTAAATAATGGTAATTTTACACACATTACCTTATGTTTTGAATAAATATATTTTGTTCGAAGGTATTATTATTCATCATGTTCAAAAATTGCAAATTGAACTATTTGAAAATTCATTTAATAATTTAAATCAATTTTAATCATTAGAGATTTATGTGTTTTTAGTAGAATAATTATCAACACGTTTTTTTTTGTTAAAAAACAAATTATTCACTGAAGTCGAACAACAACAACTGATGTGTAAGTTGACATATGAATTGGTTAATAACAAATTTTGCTAGAATGATAAGTAGAATGTTTTTAACTTTTCTATACTCTGTTACTGCGTTTCTTTTTTATAAACAGTTTAGTTTTTCTTATAATTAAAAAATATTTCCTTCATAAAATTGGTTTATATAGAAGGATAATTTTTTTTTTACTTTAAATCATCATTTTTCATTGAAGATTAAGAACGATTTGAAACTACTCTTTTGATTTTTTTTTCTCGCATATTCTTTATGCTTCATGAAAATTTCATCGGTCATATTTATCAGTACATGCATCAAGCAATTATCATAGAAATCACCATTACAAATGTTGTAAATCAGATAAACAAGATTTTATCATAATTTTATATGTTAGTAACCCTACCTACATGTTTTGCATGTAGTCAATATGCATATCAATAATAAAACGAACCATGAAATTGAAAAAAAAACACATATTAATAAAGTAATTATTTTTTCAATTAATAAAAACACATCTTTTAAATAAAAAGGTGAATAATATTCATTTTTATGCATAAGACTATATTAAAGTTTTATTTAATAACTACATGAGGTATTTCTTCTACAATTGAAAACTTTTGTTTTATATTTTACAAGAAATTTAATAATAACTGAAGACTTATATTTTAAAGGTAATCGATTTTATTATTTTTTATTAATAAAGAAAAAAAGAAACAAATTATTAATACATATTATTGCATAGTCTAAACATTTTCATACATAATATAGTTTTTCAAATATAAATTTATTTCGGATAAAAACAAATTTTCTTATCTATTTAAATAAAAAATAATGAAAAATTTAATAATTATAATTAACAAGTATTTAATTTTTTTCGTGATAATATTTTTATTTCTAAAACAATATCATTCAAAAGTATTTTATATATAATTGAATTTTAAACATTTGAAAAAGTATCTTGTATTCGTTCCATTTAAGAAGACTTCCTTTTGTGGTTTTTGAAGAATGGCTAGGCGAAATTTTATGAAACTCTCAAGATATATATAGGTCTGAATGAGTAAATCAAGAGTAATGATAGCCTCAAATTTCTCAGATGTGTTTTTTCTGGAATTTTTGAGCTGACAAGAACCAACAATGATCAAAAGTTTTCCTCTTACAAAACTCGACACTATTTTTTTGAGCTGAAACCTTTTTTGTGGTAGCTAGGATCTGATCGTAGTGGATGTTTATTTCAGTTTTAATAAATATCGTTTTCATATGTCAGGAGAAGCAAAATATTGACGATCCTGTCAAAAGACTAGCTTTTTTGATGCCATGAATTTTAAAAAAGTGCCTAATTTTTGGAACGGAGAAAAGCATTCATTCAAATGGAATTGAGGTACTTATAAAAAGAATTTCAGTCCAATCGGTTCAATCGTTTCGGGGGAAAAGGGAAATAATTTTTTTTTTTCTACCTAAAACTAGTTTTGAGAAAAAGCAAAAGCAAAAAAAAATTACTTTTTCGCGCATTGAATGTGTATCGAACGTGCTAGTTTAGAGAAGTATTTCTAATATAAGAACCACAAAAATATCACTTGAAAAAAATTTTTGATTTAGGAAAGATCAGGTCTTCTTAAATGTCTTCTTACATGTGATTTCAATTTATAATTAAAACGAAAGTACTGTCGTACGAGTTTTATCGATCGTGTCAAGAGAGTTTTTTGCTCCTTGTTCAAATGTAATCTCACAAATTAGCCAAACAAAATCAATTAAATTATAAATAAATTTTCATTTAGATATTCAATATATTTACAGCCCAATTATTTTTCACAAAAAAAAAATAAATTTTTTAAAGATTATTACAAGGTTCAATTGATTATAAATATAATATTGCATAATTTTGAAATTGAGTATTCATACAAAAACATGTTAATTATTTTATTATAATATATATATCTGTAAAGCAAAACCTGGGCACGGCATTTCAGCTGTTTTGGTATACGAAAAAAAACAGTTTGAGAAAAATAATTATATTATTCGATATTTCTTAAAGTTCTCTACCAACCTATTTATTTTTTAATGGTGCCTAGCTTTTATCTCCTAAAAAACTAACAAAGTAGAAGAAAGATATCCTTATGACTAGATTCTCACAAACATGATTTTGACATTATTATCAAAATTAGGTTTCTAACGTTTTCATCATTAGAGAATTACCTTTTGAAAAACAATTATATATTCTTGAGGATGAGATTCTCTATCATCCCATCTAAACGTGTAATGACTTTTATTGATTTGCTCAAGAATAATTCAAGAATGACATAGAGACATTCTTTAACACTCTAAAAATCCTGATTGTTTTTACTATCGCTTGTTCTTTACTTTAAGAAGCTACGGTGGTACAGAATTTTAAGTTCTTTCACAATATACAGTCACTTCTATAGAAACTTATTTTCGTAAAAATAATAATTTGAAAATACTAAGTGGCGAATTTTTGTTTTTGTAAATTTGAAAAATATTTATTGAACTCAAATTACACTTTTGAAAAAAAAATACAAGAGAATAGGTACATATGTAGGAAGATAAAGAATTCCAAACACCATCGAATGATATAATTATTTTTCTTAGAATATTCCTTTCAAGTGCCAAAAGAGATGAAATACGGTGTGTAGGTTTTGCTTTATAAGGGTGCATATACAATATTTTCTTCGGTAAAGTTTAAAACGAATCAATTCATGATTGATTTATTCGAAATTCAAGATTCACAAATATGATAACGAGTTTTCTTTAAATTCAAATCGTCTCCTATAAAAAAAATAAATATTCTCTTTCAAGACTTCTAAATTATTTCATTTTAATTCTATTAAAAAAATTTTATTTTTTTTTAAAAAAAAATCATCTTTTATTAATCCATCTTTTTTATAATAGATGAACGTCATTCCAATAGATAATGAACATACATCTATTGAACATTCATTTACAGAACAAAATCAACTTGACAATAATCAGCGAAATCACAGAAGTCACACATTGAATCTATCTGATACAGAACATGTAATCAGTAATGTTGATGTAGTAGAACAAGAAGAAATGAATTCAATAAATCTGTATGTCTTTTCATCTTCATCTTACTAATAATGGTTGATCTTGTTTTCATTACTAGAGATCAAATGTATTGTTCAAATCATCGTCCGTTTCTAAGTGTTTGTGCATTTGCCATATTTACAATCATAGCAATGACCATTGGTGTGATCATAGTTTGTGTCACTTCATCAAAACAAACGAGTATGTAATTTTTTTATCCATTCACAAATTAATCTATAACAAACTCATTTGGAATATAGTATTGATCATTTATACTTAAATAAAAATGTCATTTAATCCTTATTTATTCTCTCAACTAACTCAACAGAGTCGACATTAAATAAACTACCGAAATAGATAACATAGATACTCAATAAAAGATTTATATCGTTTCATTTAAGTGAAGTCACTTCATTATATATACAGGTGCAAAAATTGATGCAGTTGTCACAAATATTATTAGAACTTCCTTTTACAATTTGTCGAAACTCAGTGGTTATTTTCATTCAATCATGCTAACTATCTAGATATTAGAAATAGGCTAATTTTTTCGAAATAATTCATGCTAGAAATGATAAAATGATTAGACATTATATAATAACTAACTATTGCGGATCGAAGTAATGACCATCAATGTGAGAATCCGATTGAAGATGTTAATATTCCTTTCCCTTTTATGAGATACAATTGATTAGTCTGATTTTGATTTAAAAGTAACCCTTTCTACTATTATCACTTAGTCAGTATCAAGATAGTAGTAAAAAAATGCAAGTTTTTGAGCTTCATCAATCAAAAAGGATTCGATAAGGAGCATTAATTAGATTTTTAAATGGCTATTAAGAACCAGTCATACTATTCAACTATATCGAACATTTTCGATACTCATTGCACAGATACAACTAATTTTTGAAACATAAAAGAGGCATACAGAACTTAAATACAGAGTTACGTTTTATAGATTTAATGCCG